>JAGHPS010000866.1:0-24620 GCA_020976635.1 Castanea crenata
AGTGTGATCCTTGACCCCCATTGTCATGGATCATGGACAATCTCTTTTGATTCATCATTTATTTGATGACACTAATTATGCTAACTAGAATGTTCGTATGAAAGTTTTTTTATAGGCTCTAGGTGAAAAAGTATGGCAAGCTGTTGAAGTTAGCTGGATTAAGCCAAAGGAAGTGCTGGTGGATTGGGATAAAGCAACAATCAAAGCAAAAAATTTCAATAGTAGGGCCTTGAATGCTTTGTTTAGTGAGGTGACCAATGAGGAGTTTAAGAAAATATCATCCATGGAAGTTGCCAAGAAAGCATGGACCGTTCTTGAGACCACCAATAAAGATACCAAGGCAATAAAGACTGTGAAATTTCAAAGATTCACTAGTAGTTTTGAAGAAATAAGGATGGAAGAGGATGAGACATTTGATGAGTTCTAGGCTAAACTCAAGGATATTGTAAATTCTACCTTCAATGGAGAATCTATTACGGAATCCAAAATTATTAGAAAAATCTTTAGATCCTTACCTAAAAGAGTCCATGCCAAGATCACTGTCATTGAAGAAGTGAAGGACATTAATCAAATTCCTTTTATTGAGCTTGTAGGGAACCTTTAAACCTATAAGATGAGATTAGGTTTGATAGGAAAAAGTGGAAAGAGTAGAAATTTTGCTCTTAAGAGTATAGAGAAAGAGATTGATGACTTTGAAGATGAAGATGAAAGCAAAGATGAAGATGAAGATGATGATGAGGATAAAGATCTAACCTTCATAACTAATGAGATTCAATATAGGAAAAAAGATAAGGACAAACCTCCTAAGAAATCTAAATCCTCTAGGAATGACAAGAATGAGAAACCCTTCATCTAGTGCAATGAGTGTAAAGGTTTTGATCATATGAGGATGAAGTGTTCAAACTACCTTTTAAAGGAAAAGACCAAGAAGTCAAAAGATAGAGGGTTGGTTGTTACCTTAAGTGATACTAAGAATGACTCTTCTAATGAGTATGTGGATAAATGTGGTCACTTTATGGCTTTTGATACCACAACCGATAAGGTGATTATAGAGAGTACTAGCAACAGTGAGGATTCTTCTGATGATGAAGTACCCAAGAAGTTGATCATTCAAGAAACCTATGATAAGCTATGCACTGAATTTATAAAATCTGAAAAGACTTCTCATTTTTGTAGAAAAGAGTTTAATGAGGTAAAAACTAAAAAAGCTGAACTTCTTGTCAAACTAGATGAGACTACAAAGTTAGTTGAGACTCTTGTTGAAACTCTTGTTATGGAGAACACCTCATTAGAAGAGAAGGTCAAGAATCTCGAGGTTGAGCTCAGTCAAGCTAGAACTAATATAGAGAGGATGTCTAGTGCAGAACTTGATGAGGTCTTGAGTGCTCAAAAGTCTAGTTTTAATAAGACTGGTTTAGGATATGTTGTTTCCTCTAGTCTCTCCTCTTCCACGGCTTCTAAATCAAAGACTGTCTTTGTGCCCCAATCTAAGAAATGTGATAAAGGTATGAAATCCATAACTGATTTGTCTAATTCTAAATCATTTGTTAGACCTCATTCTAGGAAGTCTAGTAATCCTAAAATTGCTCATGTTTGTCATTATTGTGGTATTTCTGGACACATTCGTCCTAATTGCTTTAAGTTGTATCCTCAAAAGTAAGTGTCCAATCGGCCACAAGTTTCCTCTCAAGGAACTACACCTTTATTTGGAGAGTTATTAAAAGTTTTGAGCTTTCTAACTCAATTTCAAGAGAATTTTAATTCTTCTATATCCCTTAGTAGACATATTAGGACACATGCATTTTCATCTTCATGGCCAAAGACTCGTGTTGTTTGGGTGAGAAAAGAGCTTAAGACTTAATTTTCTTTTCTATCTATCCTCTACTTTAATTCTTTTTATCCAAAGTTGGACTTTCTTGCTTGATTTCTTATCTGTTTTTGGAATCATGCTTTTATGCATCTGCATATTTCTTTCATGTTTTCATATTGTTTGTCTGTTTTTGTTTGGTTGTTTAGTTATTTTTTTTCAAAAAAAAATAAAAACAAAAACAGTGTGTTTGTGTATATTGGTACTTGTGTACCTTGGATGACCATTGAAACAAAGTTTTATAAACTTTGTATCTTTTGTAGCTTAGATGAGTTTTTCAATGCTCAACTAAGCAAGTGAGCTTTGTGGCTCATGTTTGTGATGAGTAAGATTAAGTCTATCTCTTATATCTCATACTTATATCACTCTTTTTGAAGGGAAGGGTTAGAAAATTCTAAGAGAAAAGCATAAATAACCATCTCATTGCTAAAGTCCACCAATCATGTATAACATCTGTGTGCTTTGACATAGAAAAATTGTGATATTTTGGTTTACATAATTTGGTATTTTTTATCTCTCTATATATGCCCATGCATGATATGTTTAAAAAGAAAATATGTAAAGAAAAATAAAAAATAAAAAGAATTAAAATGCTTTTAAATATGATTGCAAGTGTAGTTCTAGGAGATGCAGGGGTTATAAAATGTACCTCGAAGGTGATAATTCTCATCAAACATTTATGATTATGTGTGAGTGTTTTTTATTCTCTCATATCTTAAATCGTCACAATATGAGAAACTTGTGCACACTTGTTATGTTTTCACACACAACACGCATACTCTTTGTTACTCTTGATACATGTGCAAGTTCAATGTTATTTGGTTATTACAAGGGATACATGTGTTAATATATGCTCACCAAATTGTCGTAACTTATTTTTGAAATATAAAATTAATTATACTTGTTGTGTGTGTGTGTGTGTGTGTGTGTGTGTGTGTGTGTGTGTGTGTGTGTTTGGATCTATGAATGCTTTGCATTTTTGTTGAGAGATGTTTTGAGAGCTTAACATACTGATTGGATCTTTGGTTGAGTTGGTTGCTCGTTGCATTCATCTTTATGTGTTTTTTCTCCATTTGAAAACACTTTTTCTTCAAGCTTGACAGCTCCTCGATAGATCCTCAACAGATTCTCTTCTATCGAGCCCTTCTTTCTTCTTTTCTCAACAGATCTTGACGGAATCTTGATCCATCAAGAATTTTGGGTTTCTTTTCGATAAATTCTCGACAGCTTCTCAATCTATCGAGGAAATTTTCTAAGCTCTCCGTCTACCCAATAGATTCTTGACAAATCCTTGATCCATCTAGATTTCTGAGTTTTCTCTTAATAGCATCTCAACAGCTTCTCGATCTGTCAAGGCCCTCTTGCATGCATTGTTTTTCATATGTTTTACATCTTTCTATTATCTTGTCATCCATAGCATCATGTTTCATTACATTCATGTATTTCTATAGATTTCTTTTACCCCATTGATCATCTTTATGTTTCTTGGATGAAGTTTTATAGCTTTTTGTACCCTTTGTCAATAACGACAAAAATGGGGAGAAAATGTATTTTCTTTTTAAGATTCTACATGTTAGGGGCTGAGATACATGCATTTGTAAGGAGGAGTTGTGTTTCATCTTGTTAAGGGGAGTGCTTACCTCCTTGCTATTTTAGGAGCTTCTTTTAGCTTTTTGTACACCGGTCTTATGACCATTTTTGCATATATTGTGCTTATCTTTGGTGTGTGTGTGTATATATATATGTCTTCTTCACCTACCTTTACATGTGTTGTTTCTTTTCTCTTTTTATACACATGTTTTTTATATATGCAATTTTTTATTTCTGTTTCACACATGATGCCTTGATGAGTTTTATTTAAGTGTTTCAAAAAGACAGGCTGTGAGAGTCTATCTTGCCTTTAACTCTTTTTTTGCAAAGATTTTCAAGAATTTGTACTAGGGATATAATTATTTTGTAATACAACAAGTGGTTATGAGTTAAGTAATTTAAGACTTCTCCCATGATTAGTTGTTTTGTTGTGATTTTGTCACGGATTGCTAAAGGGAGAAATTGTTCAAGACATATTTTATGTAATTGGCTAATCCTTTGACAAAATGCACTTTACTTGTAATTGGGTAGATCTAGGATGGGTTTAGTACTTCAAGAAACATGTTGTTCAAGCCAAGTATTAAAACCATGAAAATTGTACCAAGAAACAAGTGAAGAAAAACTATTCATTAAAGCTTGACAAATACCTTGACAAAAAATCTATTGAGACTTAATGAAAGAAGCTCGACAAAAACTGAATCTTTCGAGACTTACGAAATCAAAATTTTCAGATCTGATTTTTGGCCCATGCTTGTATATTTGTGTAGGGTTTCTTTTCTCACAACCTTAGATAGATATAAGACTTATTTTAAAGGTCGTGACATATGCATTGAGTGAATATACAAGGAGAACACAAGCAAATAGTGACCTAGTGCCTTATTCTCTTTGCAAGAAGTTACTATGTCTTTGTGCCTTAGGGTTTTGTAAACAAGTGCTTCTTGATCTTCATTGTTGATGAAGTGAAGAACTTTGTAGCCAATAACATCTTTTTCAAGTCGCTGGGGTTAGTCATGTACTAGGATTCATGCAAAGGAGTTAGTCATGTACTAGGATCCGTACATCATTAGTGGCGTTCATATATTGAAGAGTTCAAAGATTCTGAAATGGTAGAAGATTTCTGCTGTAAGTTCATCTATGGAAATTATAGAGTATAAGGACAAATGTTTTGTACTAGATGTGGTATTTCTCTTTAATATAGTGAATTGTTTTTCGAGAAGGTTTCCCCCAGGTTTTTTATTGTGAAACTAGTTTGTTTCATTAGTTTTCCTAAATCATCATATCTTGTCTTATTTACTATTCCATTGTGCATGATATTGATATGATATTATTGTTTGTTTGTTTTAATAAGGTTTATTCATAATAAATTTAATTTACAACTTGAGTTTAAAACTTGTTAATTCTATCAACCGAGGTCTAAATTTCTCAACAGTTGGTATATAAAAAGCATGTGAGTGTTGCATATTGAACAGCTACACAAGAGAAAAAGAGAGATTGTGCCGCATAAGGATAGTGGAAAAGTGTACAACATAAGAGATTTGGGAGAGTAGTCAAGAGGGAGCCACTTAGAGAAAGAAGACAGCCTAGAGAAAGAGTTGTGGGTGGAGAAGAAAATAAAGAAAAGAAAGCAAAGTATTGTCGCCTTTGAGAGAAATATTTAGTGTGTGTGAGAGCAAAGAAAAATAAGAGAGATTTTTCTTTAGCCGTGAAATTTTTCTTGTAAGACATACACAAAAGATATTGTAATTGATTTGATAATCGTGAAATTATTCGGAGTTTGTTCCGTGGTTTTTCCCTTCAAGGAAAAAGATTTTCCACGTAAATATTTGTATTTTTGTATGTGATTGTTATTTGGACAAAACTTAGTTACAAAATTTGTTATAGTTTAAGGTTCCGACCTTACTTAGCATCTTTTTATTAGAGGTAAATTTTAATAAATCCACCATTAGATTACATCTTCTTCTTATATTCTCCATGCTCGAAAATTTTTTAGAAAATTAAATACCAATAGCTATGCTATTAATAAATTGTTTAAATTGCAAGTTTTTATAATTTAAAATTATGTATAAAATATAAGTTTATAGACATATAGTAAAAAATATCCTATTAACACAAAATTTGACATGTGTATTAAGAGTATAAAAAACATGCAATTCAACAGTTAGATTTTCAAAATATGTAATAATGTTTATTTTATTGAGTAAATTGTAACCTTTGTAAGTGCACAATTGCACCTGGCCCTAAAAACAGTGATGGGCTCAGGCCTAATGAGCCTTGAACAATATGAATTTGTAGAGTGTGAGTTGTAAAACCCAGGTTAGAAGCGCTTAAGGAATATAGGACAAGCTAAAAGGCTGTAAACGCTCAAAAGTAATAAGAAATATAATAATTCCACCTCCTCGGATATGAGCCGAGGACTGTTCTTATATATATATAAGTTTCCTTTTCTTTTCTTCTTTTCTCTTTTTTTCTTTTTTACAAAAAAGGGGGGACCCCTCCTTAAATACTACTCAATTTGATAGTTGCTACACGTGTTGCCTTCACCTCCCTTTGACCTAGATATTTTTCTTCCTAGTGCCCTTGAATAGTAACCAGAAGCTTCACTTCCACTGTTCAGGCGTCACTTCCTCATTAATGCGGCCAGGGTGGTAGGTGAAGGGTCTTTAATGTGGAGGTGGCAGCCTTTAGTGCTTTTTCAAACACCGATGCTTCTAGGACATCCAGGGGTTCACCCCTCTTAACCGTTGGTCTACGTCGTGTCGTTTATGAGCTTTTACGATGACATTCCGGACTCTTCTATGCCCATCCGAGGGTAAAACCGACCTCGGATAGGTCCTCGGGTCCTCGGTGCATGGGCTGACCTGAGGTACTAAGAAGTTTCGAACTCAATGGCAGGTCGGCCTTCCCTAGTATGACCCAAAGGCCCAGATAGCCACCAGGACCCTTTTACTCCCCACAATAGCCCCTCAAAATTCTAATTTTCGATGTCCGAGGAGAAAATTAGAGTTTTGATCCGAAGAGAACTTATTTTGCACACTTCATGAATGATTGCACGTGTGGAAACCGCTTCACGTTTCAGAAGATGCCATATGGCGGTTCCATTTTCAAAACGCGCGAATTTATTACTGTAAGTTACACTTTGTCCCCCACGTTCAACAGTAAGATGGGCATCCAACGGTTCTCATTTCTCCACGAAAATTTGGGCGGGACAAAACTAATTTCGAGGCCGCCATTCCGCACGTCGTGACGCTTCGGGAACCTGCGCCTTCATTTAATTTGCCAGGGACTGATCCCATCAAAACATCTATAATCATATTTCGCCTTCAGAATACCGTGGAAATTTGCATATCCTCAAA
Source organism: Castanea crenata (assembly GCA_020976635.1). NCBI lineage: Eukaryota > Viridiplantae > Streptophyta > Magnoliopsida > Fagales > Fagaceae > Castanea > Castanea crenata. Next base: position 6,811 of record JAGHPS010000866.1, read on the forward strand.
CTCCGTAAGTTCTCACTCATCACTCATTTCATTCTTAACCTTTTATCCTCGGACTTTGTCCTCGGCTGTCTTAGTAGACACCTCCCTCTCTAGAGTCTAGCCTTTCATTTCTTTCTAATGGGTAGATTTAAGTGTCTTGTTGATACGGCCGCCGGAATGGAAGGCTTCAGAGCCAAATACCACATTCCCGGTGACGTAGGCTTGAAATATTGCCCGGCGGGGGCCGTGGCCAGTTCTAGGAAGGAGGGAGAGGTCATAATCCCAATGGTAGCCTTTGTAGAAGGCGGGATGACCCTCCCAATGAAACCTGTAATGAGGGAATATCTTCGCAACCATCGGTTGTGTCCCGATCAATGCCTCCCCAACGTTTTTAGAGTCTTAGGTAGCGTCGATGCATTAAATGAACAAATGGGTTTAAACCTCACATGGCACGACGTCGTTTTTCTGTACGAAGCCCATAAACTGTCCAATGTAGGTTATTACATTAAGTCACGATCCAGTGTCGTTAGGCTAATCTCCTGCTTGCCCAAGTCCAACAAAGGCATGAAGGACGACTACCTGATCGTCTCTGGAAACTGGCACGACGGTCTCCACTGCCCAGTAGAGTGGGGGGATCCAGGTGCGACACCTGAGGACTAACCTCCCCACCCAAAACCTCCCTCAACACTAACAAACTTGCACATTTAGATATGTTTTTATTTGTTTATCTTTATCTCCTGTTGTGTGAATTTGACCACGTTGTTTAATCTCTCATCCTTTCTTGCAGATAAGCGAAACGTGCGCCCTCGCTTGAGTCATTGCAACGTTGCCGACCTAAACAGGGTACTTCGATCCGAGGTGTTCGTCAGCGAAGACCGGCAACTTCGAGCCGCTCACCTGATCCTAGGATACCATCCCATCTCCTCGGACTTCCAGGAAATAGACAACGCCATAATTGCCGGTGATCGAAGACGAAGGAGGATCAACGTAGCCCGGCCCCACTTCCTGGACGACCGCGACCTCCCAGACACTCCTCAAACCGTCCTGTACCTACGACCCATAGCGGCAATTCCTCTCGCCGTCCATTCCGAGGTAGCAGCTACCCCAGAAGAGCAGGTCTCTTCCTCACATACGTTAGACGACGAGATAGACCAATTCCAACTCGAAGAATACAACGAACCTCGAGGGAACCAGTTTGTCGTGCTTTCTGACGAGGAAGAAGATACTGCCGAGGCCTCTGGAATTGCTGGGCTCGTTGTTGCACTCCCAGAGGACGGATCCGAGGACGATATAGACAGAATGAAGGACCTTCTCACTGATAGAGCCGCGAGGGTCACAATGAAGAGAACAGGGGCAACCCAAGTCCCTCAAACTCTGCCACTTCCCCCTCCTCTAGCTGAGCCAAAGGTTCCAGCCGAGGACCCCAAGAAGAAAAGAAAGGGGGAAGATGAAGGGGCGACCAATAAGGGCCCCAAGAGGCAACGCAACCCACCCCCACCGGCTCAGCAGCAAAAGACAGATAAAGGCAAGGGTAGGGCCCGCTCAGTTGAGAGCGGAGAGAACAGGGAATTGGCCGACGTGCGCCGAGCACAGGCCACCTGGTCCCCAGACTTGAGATTGGACGGCGCCCCTATCTCCGCTCAGTCAAGTATAAGGGCGTTTCAATAAGGCCATGCTCACCACCTGGCCGAAGTGTTGGAGCGTCCTCTTTTGCTGCCCAAGGACATGGAGTCCATGGAAAAAATGAGCCAACCGCAACTATTCTTGTCTCTAAAAAGGGACTTGGCACTGGTAAGTTGATTGCTGTTTGGGAAGATTTCCCTTTTAACAATGCTTATAGCTTTTTGTTATACCTGACCTCCTCGTATTTTATTGCAGGCTGTTCAGGAGGTCTTCATAGCTGAAAAGTTTATTGAAGACACTCGGAAGAAGGCCAGGGCCGAACTGGAGATCAGGTTGGAGACTGAGAAGTCCCTAGGAACGGCCATTGCTGAGAATGAAAAGCTGGTCGCGGAGGTGGCTGAGCTGAAGAGGGAGAAGAATGGGGTCGAGTCCAACTTGAAAACCATGAAGACCCATATTGAAGGGCAACGCAAGCTCCTCCGAGAAAAAGATGAAGAGCTGACCAGAGCCGAGAAGGAACGCTCGGATTTGGAAAGGGAGCTTGCGTTGATGAAGGAAGAGGCCAGCAAGTTCCAAAGTTCTTTGAAAGCTGCCAAGCAGGCAAGTTTCGAGGAAGGAGTAGCAACTACAGAAGAGCAGCTGACAGAGGCATTCGCGGCCTTGTGCCGTGAATACTGTCAGAAAGTATGGGGGGAGGCCCTAAATGTAGCTGGAATTCCTCTATCTTCGAATCTGAGGAAATCCGAGAACGTTTGGCTTCCCCTTGAGATACAGGAGATCGAAGAGGCTCCTGCTGCTACTCCCACTCCAGAAACAACTCTTCCTGCCCTGCTTCCCATGGTCCCAGAGCCAGTTCCTGATCCTACAGAACCTTTAGGTTCCAACAAAGAAAAGGAAGGTGATGGGGACACCGAGAAGGATCTCAGCCGAGCCTTGGAACACAGTGTCCCACCAACAAAGGCAGCGGATAAAGGGAAACAGATTCTTTCTCCTTTTGAAGTGGAGCTGAAAAAGACTGAAAGACCCAGCACTTCTCATGTAGACCCTCCTTCTGAAGCTTAGGGCCGAGATTAGGGCTTCTCTCTCTCCACATTTATGTTTATCCCTTATATGTAATACCTGTTATGTAATTTAGTAAAGAACAATTTTATATACACTTTGATCGCATCGCGTTTGTTTTTACTTCGTTCATTTTGTACTGGTTATTGAAGTTTGCTAGAGTAAACAAATCCAACTCCAAGGATTATCCAATCATGACCTCCATATGGCCATGCGCATATTATAAAGACTTAACAAAAAGGTCACGTGGTTTGAAATATCTCTAATAACAAAAGGCTTCATGCAACAATTTAACCTGTGCAACATATAGCATTATTGTTGGTGTGATGTAAGGTCCGAAGATCGTTCTTTACATAAATTTACTTTACAATTAGAGGGACAAACTTAAGATCTGAGTTAATGGACAGTAAAGCACTGCGTCCTAAGAACAATAAGAAGTTAGTTTTGACCAAGTCTATGGTCCAAGTAATAGACTTCATCGACTTGCATGATTCTGTTCTTAATTGAATGCAAAGTCCGAAGATCGTTCCTTACCTCACTTTGATTAACACTTAAAGATGTAAACTTCTTACAATCTGATATAGTAAACAATGAGGCACCAATTTCCTGCCGCGATAAGGAATTAACTTCAACCAAGTTTCCGATCCGAGGATAAGATTAAGCCAACCTTACCTCTGATCCTTTAGATCATTAATTCAGTGGTAATTTAAAAATGTTAATTTTCTCAAAGTAGGAGGTCCGGGGACCCGACATAACTAAGGTTCTGTTTAACAAATGACAAGACATCAATTTCCACAAGGTTTGTGGTCCGAGGACTACACTTAACCAAGTTTCTGTTTGATTCTTAAAGAATTGTTACTTCAAATGTTAATTTTCCCAAAGTAGGAGGTCCGGGGACCCGACATAACTAAGGTTCTGTTTAACAAATGACAAGACATCAATTTCCACAAGGTTCGTAGTCCGAGAACTACACTTAACCAAGTTTCTGTTTGATTCTTAAAGGATTGGTACTTCAAATGTTAATTTTCCCAAAGTAGGAGGTCCGGGGACCCGACGTAACTAAGGTTCTGTTTAACAAATGACAAGACATCAATTTCCACAAGGTTGGTGGTCCGAGGACTACACTTAACCAAGTTTCTGTTTGATTCTTAAAGGATTGTTACTTCAAATGTTAATTTTCCCAAAGTAGGAGGTCCGGGGACCCGACATAACTAAGGTTCTGTTTAACAAATGACAAGACATCAATTTCCACAAGGTTCGTGGTCCGAGGACTACACTTAACCAAGTTTCTGTTTGATTCTTAAAGGATTGTTACTTCAAATGTTAATTTTCCCAAAGTAGGAGGTCCGAGGACCCGACATAACTAAGGTTCTGTTTAACAAATGACAAGACATCAATTTCCACAAGGTTTGTGGTCCGAGGACTACACTTAACCAAGTTTCTGTTTGATTCTTAAAGGATTGTTACTTCAAATGTTAATTTTCCCAAAGTAGGAGGTCCGGGGACCCGACATAACTAAGGTTCTGTTTAACAAATGACAAGACATCAATTTCCACAAGGTTCGTGGTCCGAGGACTACACTTAACCAAGTTTCTGTTTGATTCTTAAAGGATTGTTACTTCAAATGTTAATTTTCCCAAAGTAGGAGGTCCGGGGACCCGACATAACTAAGGTTCTGTTTAACAAATGACAAGACATCAATTTCCACAAGGTTTGTGGTCCGAGGACTACACTTAACCAAGTTTCTGTTTGATTCTTAAAGGATTGTTACTTCAATGTTAATTTTCCCAAAGTAGGAGGTCCGGGGACCCGACATAACTAAGGTTCTGTTTAACAAATGACAAGACATCAATTTCCACAAGGTTCGTGGTCCGAGGACTACACTTAACCAAGTTTCTGTTTGATTCTTAAAGGATTGTTACTTCAAATGTTAATTTTCCCAAAGTAGGAGGTTCGGGGACCCGACATAACTAAGGTTCTGTTTAACAAATGACAAGACATCAATTTCCACAAGGTTCGTGGTCCGAGGACTACACTTAACCAAGTTTCTGTTTGATTCTTAAAGGATTGTTACTTCAAATGTTAATTTTCCTAAAGTAGGAGGTCCGGGGACCCGACGTAACTAAGGTTCTGTTTAACAAATGACAAGACATCAATTTCCACAAGGTTGGTGGTCCGAGGACTACACTTAACCAAGTTTCTGTTTGATTCTTAAAGAATTGTTACTTCAAATGTTAATTTTCCCAAAGTAGGAGGTCCGGGGACCCGACATAACTAAGGTTCTGTTTAACAAATGACAAGACATCAATTTCCACAAGGTTCGTGGTCCGAGGACTACACTTAACCAAGTTTCTGTTTGATTCTTAAAGGATTGTTACTTCAAATGTTAATTTTCCCAAAGTAGGAGATCCGGGGACCCGACATAACTAAGGTTCTGTTTAACAAATGACAAGACATCAATTTCCACAAGGTTTGTGGTCCGAGGACTACACTTAACCAAGTTTCTGTTTGATTCTTAAAGGATTGTTACTTCAAATGTTAATTTTCCCAAAGTAGGAGGTCCGGGGACCCGACATAACTAAGGTTCTGTTAAACAAATGACAAGACATCAATTTCCACAAGGTTCGTGGTCCGAGGACTACACTTAACCAAGTTTCTGTTTGATTCTTAAAGGATTGTTACTTCAAATGTTAATTTTCCCAAAGTAGGAGGTCCGGGGACCCGACGTAACTAAGGTTCTGTTTAACAAATGACAAGACATCAATTTCCACAAGGTTGGTGGTCCGAGGACTACACTTAACCAAGTTTCTGTTTGATTCTTAAAGGATTGTTACTTCAAATGTTAATTTTCCCAAAGTAGGAGGTCCGGGGACCCGACATAACTAAGGTTCTGTTTAACAAATGACAAGACATCAATTTCCACAAGGTTCGTGGTCCGAGGACTACACTTAACCAAGTTTCTGTTTGATTCTTAAAGGATTGTTACTTCAAATGTTAATTTTCCCAAAGTAGGAGGTCCGGGGACCCGACATAACTAATGTTCTGTTTAACAAATGACAAGACATCAATTTCCACAAGGTTTGTGGTCCGAGGACTACACTTAACCAAGTTTCTGTTTGATTCTTAAAGGATTGTTACTTCAAATGTTAATTTTCCCAAAGTAGGAGGTCCGGGGACCCGACATAACTAAGGTTCTGTTTAACAAATGACAAGACATCAATTTCCACAAGGTTCGTGGTCCGAGGACTACACTTAACCAAGTTTCTGTTTGATTCTTAAAGGATTGTTACTTCAAATGTTAATTTTCCCAAAGTAGGAGGTCCGGGGACCCGACATAACTAAGGTTCTGTTTAACAAATGACAAGACATCAATTTCCACAAGGTTCGTGGTCCGAGGACTACACTTAACCAAGTTTCTGTTTGATTCTTAAAGGATTGTTACTTGGAAATTCATGAAATATTAACACTTTTCGAATAAGTACAATCAACAGTGAACTTTATTAATAGTAATACCTTCGTAGGTTATTTACATTCCACGGCCGTGGTATAACATTTTCATCTAAATCAACTAGCCGATAAGATCCTATCCCTGCTATTGAAATAATACGATAGGGGCCTTCCCAGTTGGGTCCTAGCTTGCCCCAGGCTGGGTTCTTAGTGGTGCCCACAACCTTTCTTAACACAAGATCACCAGGTGCTAGTGGCCTCAGCTTCACGTGGGCATCATATCCCCGTTTAAGCTTTTGTTGGTAATAAGCCATCTGGACCATAGCTGCCTCACGTCGCTCTTCAAGTAAGTCAAGACTTTTCTCCAGGAGCCCATCGTTGCTCTCGGTATTAAAAGAACTCGTCTTCAGGGTGGGAAAACCAGATTCCAGAGGTATCACCGTCTCGGCTCCATAAGTCATAGAAAATGGCGTTTGTCCAGTGGACCTGCGCGATGTGGTTCGATATGTCCACAGAATGTGAGGGAGTTCTTCTACCCATCTGCCTTTTGCATCGTCCAACCTTTTCTTCAACCCGTTGACAATGACCTTGTTAACGGCCTCAGCTTGGCCATTTCCTTGAGGATAAGATGGGGTGGAGTACCTGTTTATGATACCCATGTCACCACAATATTGCCTAAACGCCTTGCTGTCAAATTGAACAGCGTTGTCAGAAATAAGCGCGTGTGGTATGCCGAATCTAGTAATAATATTTTTCCAGATGAACTTCTTGGAATCAACATCTCTAATATTCGCCAAGGGCTCGGCCTCAACCCATTTAGTGAAATAATCTGTTCCCACTAAAAGCCATCTTTTGTTGCCTATGACCCTCGGAAATGGCCCAACTATATCTAGTCCCCACTGTGCGAAGGGCCAAGGGCTGGAAAGGGGGTTAAGAACTCCTCCAGGTTGATGGATATTGGGGGCGAACCTCTGACATTGATCACATTTCCTAGCGTAGTCTTGAGCCTCTCTTTGCATATTGGGCCACCAGTAACCCTGAGTCAAAGCTCTGTGGGCTAAGAATCTCCCCCCGGTGTGGCTGCCACAAATCCCTTCATGCAGTTCTTCCAGAAGCCCTTCGGTCGAGTCTGGGTGTACGCACAACAAGTACGGTCCTGAAAAGGATCGTTTATATAGTTTCTGATCCTCGGACAACCAGAAACGTGGTGCTTTTCGGCGTACCTTATCTGCTTCTGATTTGTCCTCTGGGAGAACATCGTTCCTAAGAAAGGATATGACCGGGTCCATCCAACTGTGCCCAGGTCTTATGAGATGAATGCGAGGCGCATTGGTGGTGACGAGAGTAGGTTCTAGTAAATCCTCGATAAGGATAACCCTAGGTAAAACCTGAGCCGAAGTCGTTGCCAGCGTAGCTAAGGAGTCTGCATGGGTGTTTCCAGTCCGAGAGATGTGAACCAAGACAAAGGAGTCAAACTCAGCTCGCTAACGTCTGACTTGGGCCAAATACTCCTGCATTCTTGGATCTCTGGCTTCCATGGTTCCCATGACCTGGCCAACCACCAGCTGAGAGTTCGAGAAGACGCAGACATCCTTCCCACCCATTCTGTGCACCATTCTCATGCCCACCAAGACTGCTTCGTACTCGGCCTCATTATTAGTGGCCGAGAACGCCAATCTCATAGACTTTTCAAAGACAATTTCCTCGGGGGAGATCAGAACAAGTCCAACACCGGACCCTCTCTGATTGGCCGCCCCATCCACATACACTTTCCAGGTCGGAGGTATTGCCGCTGTGATCACTCCAACTGATTTTTCACCCACAGAGTAGTCTCCTAGAGTTTCTTCCAGCAATGGCTCAGAAAACTCCGCCACCAAGTCAGCGAGGACCTGACCCTTCACCGAGGTGCGAGGTCTGTATTTAACATCAAAAGCCCCTAGGATGGTCCCCCACTTTGCTACTCTTCCTGAGTAGTCGGCGCTGCGCAGCACTGCCTTAAGAGGCAATTGGGTCAGAACGACCACTGTATGGGACTGAAAATAATGGGGAAGCTTTCGCGTGGCATGAACAACGGCCAGAAGTGCTTTTTCCAAAGGCAGATAACGCACCTCGGCATCACCCAACGATTTGCTAACGTAATACACCGGTCTTTGCACACCGTTATCATCCCTTATCAGGACCAGGCTGACCGCGTGGACGGCCACTGCCAGATAAGCAAATAAAATCTCATGCGCCTCCGGACGAGAGAGAATAGGCGGCCGAGAAAGATAATGCTTGAGTTGTTGAAAAGCTAACTCGCAGTCCTCGGACCATTGAAAACCTTTCCACTTGTTCAACAGCTGGAAGAAAGGACGACAGCGATCGGCTAACCGAGATATGAATCGATTCAAAGCGGCTATCATTCCCGTTAACTTTTGAATTTCCTTTGGGTTCCGAGGAGGCCGCAAGTCCTGGATAGCCTTGACCTGCGATGGATTTACCTCTATACCTCTATGAGTAATCATATATCCCAAGAATTTTCCAGACCCCACACCGAAGGAGCACTTTGAGGCGTTGAGGCGCAACTTGTACTTTCTTAGAATTTGAAAAGTGTCAGACAAATCCTTTACATGTGAGGGTATTGTTTTGCTTTTCACCACCATGTCGTCCACGTACACCTCGATGGTTTTCCCCATCTGCTGTTCAAACATTCTGGTCATCATCCTTTGATAGGTAGCCCCAGCATTCTTCAAACCGAATGGCATGACCTTATAGTGATAATTTCCTATTGGAGTAATGAAAGCAGTCTTCTCTTGATCCTCCAATGCCAGGGGAATCTGATGGTAACCCTGGAAAGCGTCCAAAAAGCTCATCCGAGGATGTCCGACGGTGGCATCCACCAATTGATCAATACGCGGCATAGGGAACGAATCTTTGGGACAGGCCTTGTTCAGGTCCGTGAAGTCCACACATACCCTCCACGTTCCATTCTTCTTCTTGACCACGACAGTATGAGCCAACCACTTGGGGTAGAAGACTTCTTTGATAGCCCCAGCCCTCTTAAGTTTGGCCACCTCTTCCTTTACGGCCTCGGAGTGTTCCTTGGAAGAGCGTCGAGGTGGCTGCCTTCTTGGGACGATGGCCGAGTTGACATTCAAGTGATGACAAATGAAGCTCGGATCAACGCCTGGAGCCTCGTAAGGATCCCATGCAAAGACGTCGACATTTTTCCTCAAAAATTCTATCAACTCCATCTTCTCCTGGTAGGGTAAGAGTGTACCGACTTGAAAGAACCTCTCCGGGTCGTCGGCAACTAGGAATCTCTCTAACTCCTCACAATGTGTCTCCTCTCCTGGCAGCACTCCAGATGCGTCAGGAGGCGTTAACTGCTATAAGCCTTCGGTGATCAAAGCCGAAGGCTCAATTCTCGACTGATGCAATACTGCAGCTGATATGCACTGCCTGGCTACCGATTGGCTGCCGAGGATTTCCTCAACACATTCCCCCGAGGGGAACTTGACCTTGACATGCAAGGTAGAGGAGACAACCCCCAACGCATGCAACCAAGGCCTGGCGAGTATAGCCGTATATGGAGAATATGCATCGACGACAATGAAATCCACCTCTACCGTTTCTGAGCCGGATTGAACGAGCAAACGAATTTGTCCTCTCGGCATAACAGATCTGCCTTCAAAGCTTATGAGGGGCGAATCATAAGGAGTCAGGTCTTCCATCCTCAATCTTAGCCCCTTAAATAGATCAGGGTACATGATATCTGCACCGCTGCCCTGGTCTATCATCACCCTCCTCACATCGTAATTTCCTATCCTGAGGGTGACCACGAGGGCATCGTCGTGGGGCTGAATAGTACCGGCCTTATCCTCCTCGGAAAATCCCAAAACCGGCAAAATGACCTTCGGCCTCTTCGGCCTGCTACCTGCCCCCTCGGCTTGAGAATGAGAGACTGCCATCACCCTAGTCGGGCCTGACCCGGTCCTGCCAGGTGCAGCGAAGATGACATTGATGGTTCCCAATGCTGGCCGAGAGGAGTTGTTCCTCTGATTGTTTGAGGCAACTTGATTGCCCTGCCCGGCAGGCTGACACAAATGCTGCTTTAGCCTTCCTTCGCTGACGAGCTGCTCCAAGTGGTTCCACAGGGTCCGACAGTTCTCGGTGGTATGGCCCACATCCTGGTGGTATTGACAAAAAAGGTTTTGGTTCCTCTTTGCAGGGTCCCCTGCCATCTTACTAGGCCACCTAAAGAAGGGCTCCTTACCAACTTTCTCCAGTAACTGATGCACTGGCTCTCGGAACACTGTGTTTACAGCTTGAGGTGCTGCTGAGTTGGACTGTCCGGAATAATCTCTCCTCTGCCTACTGTTGTTGTATCGGTCTGACCTGAAATCCCTTCTATCCTGCGGGATAACTTTCTCCTTTCCCTTTCCTTACTGCTGGTCCTCCTCTACCCTCTTATATTCATCAATGCGATCCATAAGGCGACGTACGCTGCGGACAGGCTTTTTCGTCAAAGACTTTCTCAAGTCGTGATCTGTAGGAAGACCTACCTTAAAGGTATTCAACGCCACTTCATCGAAGTCACCATCTATCTCGTTAAACATCTCCTAGTAAGTCTCTCCTTCTTTCATGGTCATGGACAACAGCGAGTCCAATGGCCGAGGGACTCTGCTACAAGTAATAAACCGCGAAGCGAATGACCTAGTCAACTCCCCAAATGAACCTATGGATCCTGACTTAAGGCCGTTGAACCACCTCATGGCCACAGGTCCCAAGCTAGAGGGGAAGACTTTACACATCAGAGTTTCTTTGTAAGAGTGTACGGCCATCCTTTGGTTGAAGTGACTCACGTGCTCCACCGGATCAGTCCGGCCATTGTAGATGGTAAAGGTGGGCTGAGTAAATCTCCTGGGAAGCCTCCCCTTCTCTATCCTCCGCGAAAATGGAGATTTGGAGAGCTGGTGCAACGCCCTGCTCATAGCATCGTTGCCTAGGCCCCTAGAAGGAACCCTTTTGCGCTTGCGGGCTGGCTGATCGTCCTCCCCACCGGAGGACGCTGAGCTGGGGGGTGAACGCGTCCCTGAGTCGTAGCCACCTTCCCCATCTTCCTCAGAGGAAAGACTGGACAAAGACGGTGAAGACTTACGTCTGGCGCGACGTAACTTCCTCTTCAAACGGTTAATCTCCTCCTGCATGGCTCTAGAACCATCGTCATGGGTGTTGCTAGCCCCACCAGGAGTATGGTTAGCCATTGGGTACTCTGAATGGACACTTCCTTCACGATCCCTTCGACGTTCGAGACGCTCGAAATGATCTTCAGGTTGCGATCCCTGTGACTCTGCATGGTGAGCGCCTAAGCCTGCCATGATATCTCTACTTCTTCTAGACTAGATTTCCCACAGACGGCGCCAATTGTAAGTGCACAATTGCACCTGGCCCTAAAAACAGTGATGGGCTCAGGCCTAATGAGCCTTGAACAATATGAATTTGTAGAGTGTGGGTTGTAAAACCCAGGTTAGAAGCGCTTAAGGAATATAGGACAAGCTAAAAGGCTGTAAACGCTCAAAAGTAATAAGAAATATAATAATTCCACCTCCTCGGATATGAGCCGAGGACTATTCTTATATATATATATATATATATATATATATATATATATATATATATATATATATATATATATATATATATAAGTTTCCTTTTCTTTTCTTCTTTTCTCTTTTTTTCTTTTTACAAAAAATGGGGGACCCCTCCTTAAATACTACTCAATTTGATAGTTGCTACATGTGTTGCCTTCACCTCCCTTTGACCTAGATATTTTTCTTCCTAGTGCCCTTGAATAGTAACCAGAAGCTTTACTTCCATTGTTCAGGCGTCACTTCCTCATTAATGCGGCCAGGGTGGTAGGTGAAGGGTCTTTAATGTGGAGGTGGCAGCCTTTAGTGCTTTTTCAAACACCGATGCTTCTAGGACATCCAGGGGTTCACCCCTCTTAACCATTGGTCTCCGTCGTGTCGTTTATGAGCTTTTACGATGACATTCCGGACTCTTCTATGCCCATCCGAGGGTAAAACCGACCTCGGATAGGTCCTCGGGTCCTCGGCGCATGGGCTGACCTGAGGTACTAAGAAGTTTCGAACTCAATGGCAGGTCGGCCTTCCCTAGTATGACCCAAAGGCCCAGATAGCCACCAGGACCCTTTTACTCCCCACAACCTTAAACTACAACCAATTTTGTAATTAAATTTTGTCATTGTTATTTTGAATTGCTATTGATAATATTATTTGGGACCCAACACCTTCCAACCAAATGTAGCCTAAGATAAAGACCTGTTTCATATCCCACTGTATTTTTTTTATACAACATTTTCAGATTGAAATCCAATGCAATGGCAATTAACCCCTCTCTCTTACCATATATTTTTTTATTTTACTAAATTTATTTTCTTACTTTTTATCATTTTAAATATCAACCACCCGTAACAATAGATATAATACATATAACAATTCATTTTTTTAATATAAAATAATGAACAATAGCAAATGGTTGACAATGCTTTTGGAAGCCGAAGCTTGATCCATGAATGGTTGGTTGGTGGACAGGCATGACTCATGAGATGGGATCCAAATCCTAAGCACCACTAGTTGCATAACCAACCGTCTTGTCAAAGTTGCAAAACGCTCAGAATTATTTAGGTTCTCCCCCTAGAAATTTCTTTCAAAATAGTACTGGTGTGACCATGGTCAACGAGGATTTTTTTTTTTTTTTTTCCTGAGCTGGTCAACGAAGTTTCTACTTCTACCAAAATAGTACTTGAGTGTATCTACTTAGGTTTGGTAAAAAAAAAAATCGAAAATGGTTGCACTGCTGTGTAATCAACATCATCAAAGGATTGCCAATATTTACCATTGTGTAATCACACCATCCATCTTCTTGGCCCCCCATATGGATTCAGCAGACTGGCTGTGTGTTCCCCATCAAACCTGTACGATTTGACCCAATCAAAAGTACAAATATTTAATTATCAATCGCTTACAATGACAATCCCACTGCTTCCTTAAAGAGTGATTGTTTGGAAGTGCTTATTTTTGTTGATTTATTGGGTTTAAAAAATATATTCAGAATATAATTATATCCAAAAGTTTTCAAGAAATTGTACCTAAGCTAAATAAATTAGAATTCAGGTCTGACAAACCATATATATTATAAATTTATTGTAAGGTCTGACAGACTAGTCCTCAATTTGTTTGATATGTTTATTTGTGTTACCTGGCTAGGAGGGAAGGAAAAAAAAGAGTAGAAACAATAAAGTGGAAATGTCCAAAACTCCAATAAGAGTTTGCTTTGCAAGAAGGAGACCCCCCCCCCCCTAGTCTAGCTAGGCTGCCTAAGGATTTTTATTAAATTCTGAAGGTTATTGCTTACTGGCTACTGGAGGATAATTAAAAAGTTTTGGGTTGAGAAGCTAATCGTTTTTTCTTTTTTTGATAAATAGTTTGGGAAGCTATTCTCCTAGGCATATATGACACAAACAGTACTACAACTTTGTTTATCATACAGTTTCTGGGTGAGTTTGTCAAAAAAGAGACACAAATGCATTTGCATTCTATTCTGTTTGACAAGGCATGGTAGTCACTTCACTTGCTGAGAAGCAAAACCTCTCTTCATTGGCAGTAGATAAAGAGTGTGAAGCCTTGAGAAGCAAAAATCTCTCCTCTCAGTGTGTTTGTTTTGTCTTCTTGAAGTGAGTGACTCAAACCCACCTCTCTCTCTCTCTCTCAAACATATACACACACGCAAAGGTCTAAAAGCCCAAAGGTCATCATCATTTGGAACTAAGACTCTAAAAGAAAGATGAAGAAAAGAATGTGCTATTCCCTAATAGCTATTATACAGATAATGTCCTGTATTTCTGTAACAAGCAGGCCTTTGGAATCGTATGATGCTGCTCCTATACAAGGTTCGCTATTCATGCTCCTTCACATACATGTCTCTCTGTACAACGTTTGTCTGATTCTCTCTTTATTATTAGCAAATTCTTTTTTCTTTTTCAGATTCCTACTTCAACTTCCCCCCCCCCCCCCCCCCCATCCCACCCCCCACACACACAGGGAAAAAAAAATGCTTCTTTGTAGTTTGTTCTTTTGCACTTTTCTTGAATTAACTTTTTACCTTTGGTGTTGGGAAAAGCATTGCTTATATTCATTTGACTTCAAGTGTTTGATTTCACATAGCTTTCTCCTCGTGATCTTTGCCTATTTCTGTTTTATTTTTTTTGGTGAAATTAAATCAGCTCCCACTACCATATTTGCTTATTGTATATACTTCCATGTAAACAGGCCAAAATCCACATTTCACACAAGCTGCCCATGACACAAAACAGGTCTCTCTCTCTCTCTCTCTCTCTCTCTCTCTCGTACACACTCACAAAATGGGATTATGTTATAGTAATTCTTAGCACTCCAAAGCACGGAGAATGAAGGTCCTTTTTCTTACCTTCATATGAAGGTCACTCGTTAAATTCATAATAGGATCAATCCTAAAATATGAAAGGAGGGGTGCACAATACCTTCGAGACTCAAGAATTTTCCTTATATCTCATTGTTTAATTTTTTTTTTCCTAGGGACTTGAAAATGGGAATGAAAAGACATACAAGTGGCTGAGTAGGCTGGGTTCAAGACCACCAAGCTGTCAGCACAAGTGTGAAGGCTGCATACCTTGTGATCCTATTCAAACACCCACACCCACTGATCAGATTGGAGTTCAATATGCCAATTATGAGCCTGAAGGATGGAAATGCAAGTGTGGCACATCTTTCTTTAATCCTTAAAAATGAATGGTTTTAGTTCAAAGGCTCATGTACAGAAAAGACGCCGATTCATTTCTACTTTTTGTTGAGAATGTGGTGCTGAGGAAGAGGAATTTTGGAGGATTAAAGCTTTTAGTTGGAGTATGGAATTTATGCAAGTTTTAAAATTTTCAAATCTATCTTCACTCTGTCTCTGTGATTGAATGAAATGTAACCCGTTTTCTTGAATTTTAATTACCTTATTGTCAGACTAGAAATTAGTTAAGTCCCATCATAGAACCTTGATTGTCACACAATGATCGAATTCTAACTTCACCAAAATCCATCTCCATTGGGCACCATATGATCAGATCCTAGTAAATTTATCAAAAACAATAAAAAATAAAACGTAGCTCATTCTTAGAGGGCATTTGGATTCCACTGAAAAATGCTGCGTTTTGCGTTTCAGCGTTTTTACTTTTTTTTTTTTTTTTTCCGGCCGCAGTTGTTGACCCAATCTTCTGTGAACAGTGCATTCGTGCACTGTTCATAGACCCACAAATTTCACTTTTCAGCAACTTTTTCATTAAAAATAGGTCTCGCAGTACTATTCACACATTTTAAAATTATTTTACTATAATATTTTCAGTTTTCAGCAATAAGTTTTATCCAAACAGAGCCTTAAAGTGATTTCTTAAAACTATGTACTAGCTTTACTCTACGGAAAATATTGTATAGTCAGTCTTTAAGTCTATTTTTAAACAAAGTTTTGCTTCAAATTAGCCTATTTCTAAACAAAGTTTTGCTTCAATTCTATTTAGAAAAATCTCCTCAAGCCCGTGTGATTCATAAAACCATTCACGTATTTAATTGAGCCATATGTCTTATTAATAAATCATGTGACTAAAAGTACACTGTAACGAAGTAGATAGGAAAAAAATTTCTTCAAACGGTTTGGAAATAATTTTTTTTTTTTTTAATAATTCTACAATTAGGAAAACCATTAGAAAAAATTTCCTCAAATCCATTACGTGACTCAAAATACCATCCACGTACTTAAATAAGTCATTTGACTTATTAATAAAGCATGTGACTAAAAGTACATTGTCAAGTAGTGGGTTGAAAAAATTTATCTTCAAATGGTTTGGAAGTAATTTTTTTTTCTTCAATAATTCTATAATCAGAGGAATAATTTGAATTCTAGATGTTTTCATTGAAAGCACACAAAAAATACTGACCAATTGAATTACAAGGTTTTGGAAAAAAAAGAATAATGCTAAGGACATAATAATATTTTAACAACTTTTTAGTAGGACTTTTAAATATAGGGAATATTAAGGACATGATATTTTTTTTAAAAAAAAAATTATAACTTACTTCATATTACTTGGTGTTATTAATGTCCCATCATTTTACGTTATTATTAAATTATGCATAATGCTACATACAAAATAAATTGATTTAACATTTTTTACAAGGAAAAAGTTAATGGATGTCTTAAAGGTATAGGTTTAGGAAATATTTTAAGAAAAATTTTATGATAAAAGAAAAAAGTAATTAATTTTTGTGACGACTTTTTATATTTCTCATGAAAGTGATTCAAAACTTTCTAAAAATAATTTATTAATAATTGCCTTAAAGGCACCTAGACTAGGGATGACAATTTTTCCCCGCCTCGTTTAACCCGCTGCGCCCCACACAGGTTTTTCTCGCCTCACAAATGTGGTGGGACGAAGATGGGACAAGATTTTAGTCCCGCACCACGGGGCGGGGCAAGAATGGGTTTAAACTTTTTAGACCCACCATGCCATGCCCCTCCCTGTCCTCGCCCTGCCCCGCCCCACCCCACATTGCTAAGGGTTATAATTATAAATTTTTCATACCTTAAAACCCTGCTTTTAAACAAACATATCAATATTAGCTTATTTTATTCTACTCAATGTGATTCTCTGCCTTTATTTTGTTATATGTTATAATATAAGTTTTTTTTTTTTTTTTTTTTGTCTTGTTAAACACTTAGATATATTATTCAATTTTTTCTAAAAATTGATTTGATTTTATGGAATAAATTTAGTTGTAATTTCAAGTATATTTTTATTAATGAAATAGATTTCACTAAACAAAAATTGTACTAGTTGTATGGAAAATAACAAAAAGTAAAGTTTTACGGGGTGGGACGGGGTTTCGCGGGGCCCCAAGGGGCAGGAATGGGGTAAGAAAGTTTTCCCTATCATGCGAGACGGGGCGAGGATGGGGCAAGACAAAATCATGCGGAGCGGGGATGAAGACCCCATCTTTCGGCCCCGCCCCATTGCCATCCTTAACCTAGACATCCAAAATGAGTTGGAATTCGTTGACCCAACCTAAACTAAATTTTTTAACCTAAATAAAAAACGGCTCAACTTGTAACCAACCTATTTTTTAAAACTTTTTTTTAATATAGCATGCTATTGATGTGTGCTAGATGCATAAAAAATAAAGGCACAAAGCAGCACTGCATAGTCATAATCAGTAAGTACTACTAAGTAGCCAACACCCAAAACATTGGCCATGCCCCCATTTTTTTAAAAAGAAACAAAAAATTGAAAGTCACTAACATAAATACATAATAAACTTAATACTAGTCTACTAGCCTCATCACACGCACTCCACACGTGTGATGAGGCTCTTTTTTATTTTGAATTTATGTTAAATTTTAAATTTGAATTTGTCTATTGTTAGTGAGGTTACATGAGAAGAGATTTTTAAAAAGCTAAAATTTAGGATTTTGAAATGAGTAAGCTACTAGATTTAGTGTGTGTTAGTTTTTAGGAAAATATGTGTCAAACGTGTTTGAGATATATTTAAATAAAAAGGTGTGTGCTAAATTTTAGAGAAAAAAAAAGTTTCTTTGGTAGTTTTTTTGTTTTTGAAGTTTTT
>JAGHPS010000867.1:0-24530 GCA_020976635.1 Castanea crenata
CTAATGTGGCTCTCATTCCCAAGATCCAAGGCCCGGAAACCATTGGCAATTACCGCCCCAGGAGTCTATGCAATACAGTTTAAAAGGTTATTACAAAAATTATTGTTGCCAAAATTAGGCCGATGTTGGACAAGTTAGTGTCTCATGTTTAATCAACTTATGTACTAGGGACAATGCAATCATTGTGCAAGAGCTAATCCACACTATTAGTAGAAAGAAAGGAGGAGTGGGGTATTTGGCAATCAAAGTGGATCTTGAAAAGACATATGACAAGCTTGAATGGAGTTTTATCAGAGAAACTCCTTTGAAAGCTAACTTGCCCAGTGAGTTGATAGAACTTATTATGAATTGTGTGTCTTCCACCACCACTTCTGTGCTTTTCAACGAGAGCATGCTCGAACCATTTAGGCCTTTTCGAGGCATTCGACAAGGGGACCCCATGTCTCCCTATCTTTTTATTCTTTGCACGGAAGTCTTGGGGCATTTAATTGAAGAAAAATGCAGGGAGAAAAAATGGACTCCTATTAAAGCATCTAGGAGCGGTATCGCTTTCTCCCACCTCTTCTTTGTGGATGACCTTGTGTTATTCGCTAAGGCAGATGGCAACAATTGTTCTGCAATTAGAGATGCCTTGGATGAGTTTTGCAACAGATCTGGTCAATCAGTTAGTGAAGCCAAATCCAGAGTGTTTTTCTCCCTTAAGGTTGCTAGAGACACGAGGGAATCCTTGTGTGATATTCTAGGGTTTTCTTTAACACCTAATCTCGGCAAATATCTAGGATTTCCTATTCAGCATCGAGGAGCACGCAACCAAGACTTCAATTTTGTCCTTGAGAGAGTTAAACAAAAACTTGTTGGTTGGAAGGCAAATCTCCTTTCCTTTGCTGGCAGAACAACTCTTGTCCAAGCTTCTTCTTCTACCATTCTAGCTTGTGTCATGCAATGCAATGCTCTCACAGGTAAGCTCTTGGACAACATTGATAAAGTTAATAGGGATTTTTTGTGGGGCTCTTCGGAGTCAGGAAAGAAGATGCATTGGGTGGGTTGGCAGAAAATTACTCGGCCTAAAAGTGAAGGGGGTCTCGGCTTTCACACAGCTAAGGGCAGAAACCTTTCTCTTCTTGACAAGCTTAATTGGTGCTTTAATACTAAGAAGGATGCATTATGGAGTAGGGTATTAAAAAGTAAGTATTGCACTAGACAAAGATTGAATGCCACAAATCCCACAAAGCTACCTTGTTCTAGAGTGTGGTCTGTAATGAGAAAAAGGCGAAGATATTTTCTGAAAATGAGTAAGTTGGGTTGTGGGTAGAGATAGTGAATTGAGCTTCTGGCATGATAATTGGTTTAGTGTTGGGCCTATCAGGAGTTTGGTGCAAGGTCCTTTGTCTGTAGAAGAGGAGAGCCTCAGAGTTAAAGAAGTAGTTTCAGCTGATGGATGGGATTGGTCAAAAATACCCATTCCTATTCCAGAAAGCATTAGCAACATTTTAAAAGCCACTCCTGTCTCTCTTGCTGCAAGAGGACAAGACAGACTAGCCTGGGGTAAGTCCACTCATGGCGGTTTTGAGCTCAAAAGTGCATATCAAATTGCTATTGGAAGTGAAGTTGCTCCTTTCTTGGGTCAATGGGTGTGGAAAGTTAACATTCTTCCTCGGATACAAACATTTGTGTGGATGTGTTTGCACAATAGTATTGGTGTTAAGGAGTGTCTAGCTAAGAGGGGGGTTTCGGTGGATTCCACTTGCCTGTTATGTCTCTCTGCTTCTGAGTCTATAATTCACGCACTAAAGGACTGCAGTAAGGTTAGGGAGTTATGGACTCAGTTGGGTGCCAAGGAGGTAAATTCATCTTTTTTTAGTGGCAATCTGCATCAATGGATTACCACTAATGGAAAGGCTAATACAAAAAAGCATAGAGATCACCCCCTTGGAAAACCTCCTTCCTATTCGCTATTTGGTGCATTTGGAAACATAGGCACAACATTGTTTTCCATAACAAAACCGTCCAACAATATTTGGGTCATGAGATTTTCCGAGAAGCTATGTAGTATGAGCACTGTGTGAAGCTTCCTAAAATTGTTCCTGATCAGGTGGTTAAGAGGATTAGGTGGGAAAAGCCAGAAGTGGGTTGGTTCAAACTTAATTCAGAAGGATCCTCATCGGGCAATCTGGGTCCAACTGGAAGTGGAGGACTCATAAGAAATGGGGAGGAAGATTGGGTTTGTGGTTATGCTAAACTTCATTCAACACTTGCTTGAGCAAAAATTACTAGAAGAGTAATTTGACTTGTTGTGACACCAACTCTATTTAATTTTTCATTTTATAAACCAATCTTTTAACCTAGAGAAATTGAGAGAGCTTCCATAAGGAGTAAATTTGAGAGTCAAATCCCTTGAGCCTTGGAGAGCTCTAAATTCCCTTCCATTTGAATGTTTTTCTATATGAGATATTTTTTTAGAGTTTCTCCTTGAGCATAAACCTCTGATTCTTTAAAACCATAGAGTTAGTTTCTCAATAGTGGGTTGTTGATGTAGTTGTTCAGAGTATCGGGTTTCAGATAAGATTTGTTCATGGAGGAGATTCACATAGAAGAATTTCAAAGGCTTTGAAGCCATTAAGGTGGGAAGGAAAGTAGGGCATTGGTAGATATTACAATGGTGAGTCTAATTTTAAAAGTTTTATAAGTAGGTTGTTGTAACTATTTCTTCTAGCGTTTTTTTACAAGTTTGGATCACCTTCCATTGAAGATGTTTGTCATTGGTTTTTCACTTTTGTACCAAATCTATATGTTAATTTTATTTCTTTCATTATTATTGCTTTTAGATTTGCTATTATGGTTGAGATAATTGTTTGTACTGATGTTTTTAGAATAAATCATAATCTACTTAGTTATTTTAGGGTTAAAATAGAATTCGTTAGTTGACATTTTAAACCTTAGACTTTATAAGTCATAATAATCTAAACCTTTGCCCGTATCAAAAAACCACAAACAGAGCAACCTATATAGCAGGTGAAAAATTTCACTGGCACCCATTACACTCAAATCGCATCATTATGTTTAATAAAAGGAATGAGGAGAGCTCTAGCATAACAATAATAGAAAGTAAAAATATTTTGAAGATGAACCTGTAAATATCCTAACTAAAATCATTTGTTCCCACTCGTTATAATGGAATTAACGGATACTTCCGCTTTGTTTGATTCAGCAATGATGTTTTCTAGAAAATGAGTCATTTTTGAAAAATATGTTCTATAAAAATATTTCATTTTCATATGTTTGGTAGCAACTTTAAATGAGTTGAAAAAAAACTCATAATTTCTCTTATTTAGCTTGCTGTCAGATAAAATTGTTTTTTTTTTAATTAGTGGAAAAAAATCTCTAAAAATAAGTCATACTTTTTATATTGACTAAATATAATTTTCCTTTGACTCATTTTTTCTAATGCTATCAAATAGTGCAAAACACAAAAAACTATCTTTACATATGATTTTCTATCAAAACAAACAGAGCATTCCAATTAGAAATATATATCAAAGAGGGTGTTGGACTTGTCAAAAATAAAAGATTATGACAAGCTTAATTAGTTTCATTATTAACTCTTTGACAACACAAAAATCCATTTTTCAACTCCTAGATAACATGGAAAACTAACCCCTCTCTATCTATCCAAGGGATGGAAGGGTTTTGTGTCCTCTCTCTCTCTCTCTCTCTCTCTCTCTCTCTCTCTCTCTCTCTCTCTCTCTCTCTCTCTCTCTCTCTCTCTCTCTCTCTCTCTCTCTCTACTGATGAGAAAAACTCAAACTATCCACGACAAAATGGTGTTGTTTAGGTATAGTAGGGCTAAGGAAAATATTCCTCCTACCAAATAAATTGCTCCATTAGAGAATTTTTATCAAACCTTTTAATGCTAAAAATCTTTTTTTTATCTAGCATTTTTAACTCAAAAGCTTGCTCCATCAAACCTCTCAAATTGTGTAATTTTTTCAATTGATGAATAGTGCCATCTCATATTTGAGACCGCATTGTTCACCAATTGTAAAACTTTAATTATTTTTTTATTCAGTGGAGCCCACTATCTTTTCTTCTTTCTCTTCACCATTTCTTCTCATTCCGTTTCTTCATGTTTCACCATTTCTCTGCTCTCTCTTCTCTGATCTCTCTTCTCTCTCCATGGTTCATGGTCTGTCATGCTCGTCGCCGATTTCTGCTCGTCACCGGTCTCTGCTCGTCACCAATCTCTCTGCTCTCAATCACTCGAATTCTCTGCTCTTAGTCACTCTCTCTCTCTACTTCATCTGCAATGTCGCTGATCTACTCTTAGTCACTCGATTTCTACTTTTTAGCTGCAATGTCGCTAGGTCGTCGGTGCCTCCGATTTGCCCTCCCACTCGCCCTCACCAGTTTAGATCTATTTTTATGATTTCTCCCTCATGTTCTGATTTGTAGGTTGTGGGTTTCGATTCGCCCTCACTGGTGAAATTTTTTTTTTCTTGCTGTGGTTGGTGGTGGTGAGTGGATGTGGTGATTGTGATTTTCAGGTTGTGGGTTCCGATTCGCCCTCACTGGTGGAGGGTTTTTTTTTTTTTTTTTTTTTTGCTGTGGTTGGTGGTGGTGAGTGGATGTGGGTGGATGTAGATGTGGAGGTTTCGTTCTGCTGTGGTTTTCTTTTTCTTTTTTTGTTAGTGGTGGTTGTGGTGGGTGGTTGGTAGTGTGGTGATGGCGGTGGTGTGAGAAAGAGAGAGACAGAGGAGAGAGAGGAAAAATAAAAAATTATTGAAAAATAATAAAGAAACAATATTTAAATGAAATTGTAAAAAAAAAATAGAAGTTTTGATATAGGTTGTATTGTAAAGTGGTGTTTTATATGTTATAAATATAGATTTTGAGAGGGTAGATGCTAAATTTTTTAAAATGCTTGATAACAATGCTCTTAGTATGTGATTTTTAATAAATATGGATAGTGGGGATTATATTGTCATAACTTATAAAGTAAAGGGTTTAAAATGGTGAAATAAAATGTTTAGGATTTAATTTATAATTGAAAATAAATTATGAGGATATTTTCTTCTTTTATTTTTCCAAAATACTTTAGATATTTTATTTGATGACAAAATACTTTATTAATTGATCTAAATATACTATATCATAAGTGACATGATATTGAATCTCATCTACACTAAAAGAAACTCGTTGATATCTTGACTTAGTTAAAAGTAATTATCTTGACACATATGTCATAAATTCAAATCATATAGCATCTAAAAAACTTTTACCCAAAAAAAAACTTGTATCTAATAAATTAAAAAAAAAAACGTAAAATCATTGTTACTCAAAATAAATAAATACCAACCTATATTAATAATCTATGAATATGAATACTGGATAAGGTGTGAAATTTCAAGAACAATCAATATCACAATAATTTGCTTATCAAAAAAAAAAAATCACAATAATTTGCAGTTTTAATATTTGATGGCATTTTTTGGTTCCATTTTTATGTTTGCAAATTTTGTGACCAAAACAGGTTGGAATTATCACAAAAATGGAAAAATATGATAAAATAATGTGCTAAGTTCAATTTACCAAAAAGAAGCAAAAAGAAAAAAAAATTGCAAAATACTTAACTAATTGAGCTAAATATACTATAATAAGTGACATGATATTGAATCTCATCTACACTAAAAGAAACTCATTGATATCTTGACTTAGTTAAAAGTAATTATCACGACACATATGTCATAAATTCAAATCATATAGCATTTAAACAACTTTTACCCAAAAAAAAAGTTGTATATTAAAAAAAAAACTTAAAACCATTGTTACTGAAAATAAATAATTACCAACCTATATTAATAATCTATGAATATGAATACTGGATAAGATGTGAAATTTCAAGAACAATCAATATCACAATAATTTGCAGTTTTAATATTATATGGCATTTTTTGGTTCCGTTTGCAACTTTTGTGACCAAAATAGGTTGGAATTATCACAAAAATGGAAAAATATGATAAAATAATGTGTTAAGTTCAATTTACCAAAAAAAAGCAAAAAGAAAGAAAAAAAACTTCTCTTCTTCTCAAAAAAGCAAAATTATTAATGTTCCATCAGTTGAACATGTGGTACCAACTTATATAGTACATAATCAATCGATCAAAGCCCAGTGATATGATATTGAAATCCTTCATGATATCTCCTGTTCGTAAGTTTGAATTCCACGTTTTACCTGTAAGTGCACAATTTGTACCCGGACCCAAAAACAAGTGATGAGCTCAGGTCCAATGAGCCTTATACAACGAAATTTGTAGAGTATGGGTTTGAAACCTAGGTTTAGGATGTTGGAAGTTGATTAACAGGCTAGAGTGCCCCAATCCATGCGAGTGACAAATGAATATAACAAAGAAGCCTCCTCGGACATAAGCCGAGGACAATTTGTATTGTATTTCTTTTTCTAAACCAAAGATTACAATTCTTAGTTCTTCTTTTTTTAGCTATGAAGAACGTCCCCCCTTCTTTCCTCTCTCATTTTTCTTATATACTTTTTCTTCTTTCCTGTTTCATCCACGTGTCACACAAATCTTCCTCTTAGATACTTGTCCCATCTACCACCTTCTTGAAGTCTTAAAATAATAGCAGGAAAACTGAATTCTACTGTTCAAAGGTCATTTCTCCATTAATGCGGCCAGGGAGGTAGATGCAGGGCCTTTAATGTGGTGGTAGCAGCTTTTTTCTCAGATATTTCTCACACGTTCTTGCTTCTAAAGGGTGCTTGGATCACACCTTTACCCTCCAGTCCTTCCAGAGTTCTGCCTTTAAGTCGTTTAGCAAGTCCCGGGGCCTTTAATGGGCCTGTCTGAGGAGATACTCCTCCTCGGACAACTCTTTAGACCGCTATAGTGCGGACTGACCTATGAGCCCAGAGACTCTAATCAAACAGACTTATACCAAACAATCAGGCCCAAAGCCCAAACGTTTATTCAAGCATTTTTACCCTCCACATTACCTACAAACTATAGCTTCTAGGAAAAGATTAAGAAATACTGAATTTATAATATTTTTACAATAAGTCTTAAATAACATATTGTTATTGATTATTACTAATAGATATAATATTAATAATGAGGTCTATTTTAGAGAGTGTTTCAACTTATGACGATCATTTTTAATAATTGTTTTTTATCATCAAATTAAGATACCAATTAATTTATGGTATAGACGGAGTTGAATCTTAAATCTCTTATTCAATCATTAGAAGTTTTACCAATTAAGCTAAGTAGAATCCACTTTTAATATTGAGAGTTTAAATTAGAACTAGAAATAACTTACTATTTAAAATTTGTTATAAAGATGTTGTTATAGCTCCTCACTTCTCGAAAAAGAATACTGCTATGATTAATAATTGTTAAAAAGTTCACCATCAGAGTGAAAAATTTTGGGTAAAATTGGTGGTCCAAGCCAACATGCCATCCACAGTCCACAATGTAGTAATTAAACGGTAAACCACCCAGATAAAAACACACTTTGAGTTTCAACACCTTTTGTCTTTGCATGTGATGACTTGAATGGAAGCATCAGCAAATGACACACGTCCAAGTCCTACCTTAGAAAGCATTTTCATTATATATGACAGACTAAATTTCGTCACCCATTCAATATCATCCCCACCCTCACCACCGCCTTTTCCCTTCATGCATATTTGTGCTATATATAGGCTATACACATTTGCCTTAGCTCAAATCTTATCGAAGTGAGCACCTTTATGTGACTTGAAAGGAGTGCTAAAGATATTAAAAAAGTAGTCTAGATCATAAAAACAGTAAAAATGGCTCTCGATGAGGTTAAGAAGCAACAGTCAGCAAGCTCATCATCTGGGTCATTCTGCAACATGAAATGCTTACTGTTAGAAATACTGAATTCAATAGTATTGTATTTCTTACTGAAAAAATATACATGAGTGCCTTTATATAGGAGGCATATGAGTGCAGTACAAGTAAATATGAGTGTAGTACAAGTAAGAGTGCTATACAAGAAAGAATGTTATATAAGTAAGAGTGTTATACAAGTAAACTAGTTGGGCCTAAAGCCCACAACATTATACATGTTAATAGCCCCCCTCAAACTCAAGGTGGATGTGAGACCAACTTGAAGTTGTTAACCAAAGTACGAAGGCGTCCCTTAGGATGTGACTTGGTGAAGATAACTGCAAGTTGATCTGTAGAGGAGATTGAGATTAGCTTGAGAGCACAATGGACAAGATGATAATGGATAAAATGACAATCGATCTCGATGTGTTTAGTCCGCTCATGGAAGACATCATTGTGAGCAATATGAATGGCACTCTTGTTGTCACAATAAAGAGGAGTAGCAGAGAATGTAGACACACCTAAGTCTTTGAGAAGCCATCATAGCCAAAGAAGCTCAGATGTGGTATCAGCAAGGGCACGATATTCTGCTTCAGTACTAGAACGAGTCACATAGGAGACTGAGCAGAGTAAAAAATACCATGGAAGAGAGTGCCCTTTAGGTACCGAAGAATGCGCAGAACAGCAGTATAGTGAGTCGATCGTGGAGCAGACAGATACTGGCTCACCTGGTGAACAGCATAGGAAATGTCTGGACGACTAACAGTAAGATAAACTAGGCTGCCAACTAAGCGTCTGTAAAGAGAGGGATTAGAAAATGGTTCCCCCCCTGAGGGAGTCAAATGCGCATTAAGCTCGACTGGAGTGTCAACAGTCTTGCTATCAGTGAGTCCAGCTCTAGACAAGAGTTCAGAGGCATACTTGGCTTCAGTAATGTAAAGTCCATTTGTAGAATGAGTGATTTCAAGACCCAAGAAGTAGCTGAGATGTCCAAGATCTTTCATCTCAAACTACTGACTGAGAAAATTCTTGAGTTCTTGAATGCCACTAAGGTCATCACCAGTTATGATCATATCATCCACATACAGGAGAAGTAAAATAGTGCCTTTGTTAGTGCAACGAAGAAATAAGGCAAAATCATAATGACTGGCCATGTAACCCAAACGAGAGATGGTAGAGCTGAATTTGACAAACCAAGCACGCGGAGCTTGTTTAAGGCAATAAAGTGCACGTCGAAGGTTACAAACCTTGTTTGATTCAACAGAGAGACTAGGAGGAGGTTGCATATAGACTTCTTCACTTAAATCCCCATTAAGGAATGTATTTTTGACATCCATCTAGAAAAGACCCCATTTACTGGCAGCAACAACAGCTAAGAGGGCACGAACAGAAGAGATACGAGCAACCGGAGCAAAGGTCTCTTCATAATTAATCCCATACTCCTGTGTAAAACCTTTTGCAACAAGACGAGTTTTGTAGTGCTCAATGGACCCATCAGAGCGAGTCTTAATCTTGTAGATCCACTTACAACCAACCACAGATTTCTTAGGGGGGAGGGTGACCAAGTCCCAAGTATGGTTTTTAGATAATGCATCAAGTTCCTCTTTCATTACAATATGCCATAAAGGGTCAGTGGAAGCCTCACGATAGGTGTGAGGCTCGTGCAATGTAGCAAGGGCAGTGTAACAATGATAGTCAAGTAAATGTGCAGGAATGGACCTTACCCGAGTTGAGTGACGAGGTGGAATGTCTTGTGCATGATCTTCAGGCGGAGCAGAAGCAGGGGAACCAAGATCAGGGTTGGGTTGCTCGTCTTCGACCTGTTCATTAAAGGGGGAACTAGGAAAGGGATCAAGGATTTCTGGTGGTTGGACAGAGAAGTCAATATGAGAATCAGGAGTAGCTACAGGAGGATCAGGATCAGCTATAGGAGGGTCAGGAGCAGCTACAGAAGGAATATGTGTCTCATTTGGAAATAGATCTAAGACAGAAGAGGAAGATAGAGAAGCACGGAAGTGAGAGAGCTCGACAAAGAGGCGATGTTCCCAAAAGACAATATTGCGGGAGATACGAAGACAATAAGAAATAGGATTATAACACCGATACCCCTTTTGAGTTTCGCCATAGCCAAGAAAACAACAAAGTCTTGACCTAGGCTCAAGTTTGTTATGCTCATGTGGTTGAAGAAGAACGAAACAAGCAGAGCCGAATGAGCGTAGGTGGTGATAATCTGGAGGTGACCCAAAAAGACACTCATATGGAGTTTGATTTTGGACGACAGAACTGGGAATGCGATTAATAGTATGAACAGCATGAAGAGCAACTTCACCCCAAAAAGGAGCAGGAACTTTGGCAGAGAGAAGAAGAGCACGAACAGTGTCAAGAATATGACGAAGTTTTTGTTCGGCTCTACCATTTTGTTGAGAGATACCTGGACAAGTTAGTTGATGAACAGTGCCATAGGAATGCAAAACAGCTTAGAAAGCATATTGAGTGTACTCAAGAGCATTATCAGATCAAAAATTTTTGATACATTTAGAAAATTGAGTTTCAACCATTTTTACAAAATTAGAATACACTTGCAATAATTCAGAACGATGTTTCATATTAAAGATCCAGCTATAGCAAGAGTAATCATCAACAAAGACAACAAAATATCGAGATCCACCAATACTAGAGACAGAAGAAGGTCCCCAAACATCAGAATGAATAAGGTCAAAGATATTAGTGGATATAGATTCACTAGAATTGAAAGGCAAAGCTGGTTGTTTTCCTAACTGACATGAAACACAATCAAAGTTTTCTGTAGACACTGAATCTAACAAACCTCTAGAAGCCAATTGTTGTACACGGGAAGAAGATGCGTGACCAAGTCGAGCATGCCAAAGAGTAAGAGAAGGAATAGAAAAAACTGCAGCAGCTGCGGCAATAGAAACAGGAGCAACAAGTGGAAGACGAAGGTTGTCCACGGGAAACATACGCCCAACTCTGGGACCGGTCCCTAGCTCTTGTCCCATCCTTAGATCCTGCACAATACACCCAGAATAATCAAATATAATTCGATAACCCAACTCAACTAATTGTCCCACAGAAAACAAATTGTAAGAAAGGTCAGGAACATTAAAGACCCCAGAAACAGAGAGGTTGGAGGTTGAAACGGAACCTATATTATGACCAGACATTGTGGAACCATTTGCTGTGCGAATAGTAAGAGGGTGTGGTGCAGGTTTAAGTTTAGAAAATAAGGACTAGTGAGGTGTCATGTGATTGCAACAAGCAAAATCCATAAGCCAAGAGGAAGGAGACATACCAGATAAAGCTGAGAGAGAAGAGGAATAAGATGTATTACCAACCATACGAATGACATTGGTGATGATGTTTTTAAGGTCATCTGTGGTCATGGTGAAAGTGTGACCTGAAAAGTTAGATTGCGCAGGGACGGGAGCCATTGGTTGGACACTCTCAATGTTAGCAATAGTGGCAGCAGAAATTGAAACAGCTGATTTATTGCGCTGAAAACAAGTCTGAATATTATGGCCAAAACGTTTGCAAAAATTGCAAAAATGTTTGCTGGATTGTCGACGACGATTATTGCAAAAGGAAGAAGACCTGTCCTTATTCTTCATTTAGAAGAAAAATATGCAAAAAATGGATTGCAAAAATGAAATCGACGTGAAAAACTGAGTAAGGAGAACCTGGACTGCAAAAAGTCAACGGTCAACGGTGATGTGGCGGGTGACGTCAGCAGCGCGCTAAAGGATGATGTCAGAGATGACGTGGTAGTGATGACGTCACCTAGGGCTGACGTTAGCAGGAGCAGGTCTAGCGCGTGGCGGCGCGTGGCGGCGCGTGGCGACGGATTTTGGCGCGTGGCGGCACGTGGGCGCGTGATCTTCAGTGCAGAGGCTTTGGGCGGCGCATGGAGGCTCCGATTACTGTGAGGTTTTCACGAACAGGTAGATCGGAGCAAGACGATCTTCGTGGTACCTTTAGAAAATTTATTGGAGCAATATTCACGGCGGTGCCGGAAAATGCAGTGGTCTTTGTAGTGTTCAAACTCCTCAACGGCGGCTGCTACAGGTCTGGAACCTGAGGACGATGTTTGGAAGACTCGAAGGTTCAACGGCGAAAGGCTGTGGCAGTTGTTGTGACAGCGGAAGCAATATTAAGAATGAAGTTACACCAATAAAGACAAGACTGCTAAGGAAAGGTCGGAGCAGTGGCTCTGATACAATGTTAGAAATACTGAATTCAATAGTATTGTATTTCTTACTGAAAGAATATACATGAGTGCCTTTATATAGGAGGCATATGAGTGCAGTACAAGTAAATATAAGTGTAGTACAAGTAAGAGTGCTATACAAATAAACTAGTTGGGCCTAAAGCCCACAACATTATACATGTTAACATACAAATCATACCTTCAAGATTATAATCATCATCAAAGGAACAACAACAAAGGGATGGCAAAGTCTTATCAGATTCAGATACAAAGCAAAGAAAGCCTAGTGGTTGGAAGGCTATGCCCTTCATCTTAGGTCTCTCTCTCTCTCTCACACACACACACACATACACACACACACACACACCCACACAAATACAAACACATAGACACAGTAAAGAATGCATGAGATCTGACAGAAAAGGTGTTAGCGTTATATATATTGATGTGCAGGAAATGAAACGTTTGAAAGGATGGCATTTTTTGGATTGTTGGCGAACTTTATGGTGTATTTGACCAGAGAGCTTCACATGGATCAAGTTTCTGCAGCCAATATTCTTAACCTATGGTCTGGTGTCTCAAATTTTGCACCCTTGCTTGGTGCCTTCTCTCTGGTACCTATGTGGGCCGCTTCAGCACTATTGCTTTTGGATCCTTCGCATTATTTTTAGTATCTCCCCCCTCTTTTCTAAATTATCTCCTGTAATAGGTATACCAAAGCACATGGGCATGGGCATGTGCATAAACTATTCAGCCGGTTAGGGGTAATGTCTTTGAATTTTCCGCCAATTGATTTTAGCAATTAAGTTCTAGATTATTTACTGGTTAAGGGTGAGTACAAACATGGTTTAAAGAGGTTTTATACCAAAATTATAATAAGTTCAGTCTAAGTTTTACTGGTTACAGACAAGTTTAAACATAATTCATTAAAAGTTTATACTAAAGTTATAACAAGTTTTATTGGTTAAAGTAGACCAAGTTTTACTGATTAAAGACAAGTATAAATATAATTCATTAAAAAGGTTTTATACTAAAGTTTTAACAAGTTTTATTGGTTAAAAGCAAGTACAAACATAGTTCATTAGAAAGGTTGTGTATCAAAAGGTTATAATAATATAGTCACTTACATAATAATATTCAATAGTTTATTTAATCTTAATAAGGTTGACTTAGGATCTCTATTATAAGTTACAATTTTCTTTTTCTCACTTTTTTAAAAGTAAGTTTAGAAATTTTAATACTTAAACCCCACCTCAATCTCACCCCTCAAAGCTCGAACTAGAAAGTCCATAAAAAGCCTCAAATTCGAGGAATCACAGCCAATATTGGGTGCAAAGTGGTAGAGGTACCACTTTGCACCCAATATTGGCTGTGATTCCTCTCAATCTCTCATTTAAGACTATTAATTTGGTAAAAATACTAAATGTTATTGGAATATCCTCCAAATCATCATGATTCATGTAGAAGAGCCAATTTTAATTTGTTTATGTGGCGAATACACTTAGGTGTACGACAGTTATCTAGTATCTACACGTGTGGTATTTAACGCAGTGGCTGTTACTCCAAATGCATCTTTTTCATTTTTGTTTTGGTTGATAGTGAAACCTCAAGAGTTGGCTCTGTCACCCCTCTACCGCCAAAGTTCGATTTTGTTGTGCATATATGATCGATCGGTATTCTAGAAAGAAAAATTCTTGCACAAGCTAACCTTTTGCTTTCTCGTGGACCTAGTTGGATGGTTGATATTATTATGGTAGCTTCACAAAAACATAATTAATTGTTTCGCCAATTATATTTATATGCATGTGACTCATTAATAATACGATCCAGAATAGACTATAGAGTACTCCCTACGAGGTGTCCCAATTTGGACTATTTAATAGTGAGTATTGTTAATTTTTTATTGTTGTTTTGGTTAAATAGAACTTTCAGGTGTTTTAATTCAATAGTCCTCTCACTTCAAAAAAAAAAAAAAAAAAAAAAAAATCAATAGTCCTCTTATCAAAAAAATAAAATAAAATAAAATTCATTAAAGTCCTCTATATATGATTTGAATACCCCTGCAACGCTTAAAAATCTATAAAGAATTAATAATGATAGTCCCAGTTTAGTTTAGTTCTTGACTTCTTCAACTATATATGAGACACATCAACTACAATTTTTTTTTTTTTATATATAATGTAATTAATTAGGTGGTGCTTTTTCTAAGGTAGCTTTAAGTGCATGATGTCAAAAGGTATTTGATTATTGGATTGTGTTAACAGGTACAGTTAGGTGTCCGTTAACATCAAATTGTGTTAAAAATTATCTTTATGTCAGTATTTTGTTAGCTTTATATACTTTAGAGTCAGTTTTATACATATTAGAGATATATCATTTCTCTTATTTATTCATTTTTTCTCCTTAAATGGGACTCATATTGAACACGTACAAAACTTCCGAGAGTAGGAGTTTTTATTTATTTATTTTTTAAACTCTGAAGTTTTGTAACATATTCAATATGGGTCTTTGTACATATTAAATAATGGTAGTTGTTGAATAAAAACCGAGTAATTTCACAAGCATTTATTTATTGATGCACATATCCTATAGTGCCAATTAATTGAGTATATCATATGTCACTTTCATCATCAAAGTAGTTTTACTTCAACTCTTCGTACAAAACTTTCTGTGAATTATTTCATATACAATATTATACTAACTTTTAACAATTTTGATCAACAATAATTCACAATTCAACAGGGAATGGTGACTGTGACTTTGACGGCCTGGCTGCCAGAGCTTCATCCTCCCCAATGCACCAAACAATTGCAAAAATTGGGTCAATGCATAGGTCCAACCAAAGCTCAACTGGGTATTCTAATAATGGGTCTTGGCTTTTTGTCCATAGCTCAGGTGGGGTTAGGCCATGTAGCATTTCTTTTGGTGTGGACCAGTTTGATCCAACCTCTGATGAAGGAAGAAAAGGAATCAACAGCTTCTTCAATTGGTACTACACCACATTCACAGTGATCTTGTTGTTCACATCAAACTATTGTGGTTTATATCCAAGACTCTATTAGCTGGGTCATTGGCTTTGGCATGCCAACCTTGTGCATGTTATTCTCAATCCTTTTATTCTTCATTGGAACAAAGATTTACGTGCATGTCAAAGCAGAAGGGAAGCCCACTTTCTGGCATTTTTCAAGTTCTTTCTGCAGCTTATAAGAAGCGTGGGATTAAGCTTCCATTGGACAGTGCAGTAGGTCAAATCTTTTATGATCCTCCATTGAAGAGGATTGTATTGACAAAGCTTCCTCTCACCGACAATTATAGGTGATGCATCTCTATCACAAAAGATTTTTTTAACTTGTATATTAATTGACTGATGGTACAATGATCTTTGTGGGGTGACTTGTTTTTCCATGTTTGATGTCAGATAATAATTGAGGACCCCTGAGTTTATTTGTTCTTGCGTCATGCCCAGTTGCCCACACCTATTGTGGATTATGATAGACCTTTTTTAATAAAATAAATGAATCGGTTTCCAATTCATTATTATTATTATTATTGGTCTAAGATTCAGTGAACTGAGTGGAGTTGCTGTTACTGCTTCTAGAACTAACGTAACGTATGGCTGGGTTTAAAAAATAGATTTTACACTTTTGTAATATATATATATATATATATATATTTTTTTTTTTTGAGAAACACACTTTGTAATATAGTAAACTATTCATTGTTCCAAAACCATATATTATTAGAAAATTACAAATTTAATTATTTGACTATTGTTTTATCTTGATTCTCAACTAAAAAAAAAAAATGTTTTAACTCGTATCATTGCATTGATACTGGAATACACTACCACTTATCTTAAAATTTAATTTGAATTATTAAAAAAATATGAATTTAATAAATGGTGTTAATTGTCACCCAACAAAATTTAGTTATGTTTTGACATGCGTATGAAAGATTTCTTATCTTGTTTAATAATTACATACAAGTGTGAGATCTAATCATATATGTAAATGAGTTGTTGTATATGCAATTGTTACATAAGATACCAACTTAGGTCGTTTTTTAAGACTAAATGAATTAGGAAAAAAAATTAAACATTAGTGAAGAAAACTTGGTAAATAAGAATAGGACATCTATCATATATGTTAGTTAGTCCAATTTTGAAGTTGTGCCATATGTAATTTGCTTGTTTATGTAATTAAATTCACTGACTGATTTATTTCCTCAGATTCTTAAACAAAGCTGCAATGGTATTAGAAGAGGATGAACTAAATCCTGAAGGGACTTGTGTGAATCCATGGAGGCTCTGCACCATACAACAGGTCGAAGAGGTCAATGCTTAATGATAATCATCCCAATTTGGTCTGCTGGAATCATTAACCTCATTTCAATGACACAACAAGGAACATTCACTGTGTCACAAGCCCTTAAAATGGGTTGTCACCTTGGACCACACTTCCAGATCCCAGCAGGCTCAATGGGAGTCATATCATTCATCACAATAGGGCTATGGCTCCCATTCTATGATCGATTCCTAGTACCAGCCCTTAGGAAAATCACAAAGCATGAAGGTGGAATCACAACTTCTCCAAAGAATTGGAATTGGGATTGTGTTTTCAATTCTATCAATGGTTGTAGCTGGATTGATTGAAAGGGTGAGAAGGGCCTCAGCTATGTTGCACCCCACAACCCTTAGGGGTTGCACCAATGTCTGTCATGTGGCTAGCACCACAGCTTATTTTGATGGGGTTTTGTGAGGCTTTCAATATTATTGGACAAATTGAATTCTTTAAGAGGCAGTTTCCCGAGCACATGAGAAGCATTGGGAATGCACTTTTTTCTTGTTCCTTTGCTGGAGCTAGCTACCTGAGTAGCGTTTTGGTCACCATTGTTCATCATGCCACCTGAACAAAAAGCAGGTCTGATTGGTTGACCATGAGATTAACGTTGAAAGATTGGATTATTACTACGTATTGCAGGGATGGGAGTCCTGAATTTGATATATTTGTATACTGTGCTAAAAAATTATAGTTATAGGGGCAGTTTGCAAAAGGAAGATGAGCCCTTTTGTGGATGTGGAACTTAGTTCGATCAAAGCCTGAATGTGATCTCCTAAGTTTTACGTACGTAGCTTTTAAAACTCTTTCAGTTGTAATCTAAGCTTTTAATTAGTACATAATTAATAAGGTGATATTAATGTTGGACTTATGTAAAAGTGATGTTACTTAACCACTATAGATATCAAGTCAACAATTATGAAAAAAAATGTTGTGTGGGGGTTAGCAAACATAGAGTAAATGTTCTATTTCTTGCACCTCGC
Source organism: Castanea crenata (assembly GCA_020976635.1). Classification (NCBI taxonomy): domain Eukaryota; kingdom Viridiplantae; phylum Streptophyta; class Magnoliopsida; order Fagales; family Fagaceae; genus Castanea; species Castanea crenata. Next base: position 17,408 of record JAGHPS010000867.1, read on the forward strand.
TCAAACAAGCCTTAGATCTTCTTGAGTGGGTTTTAAGTAACGAACCACTTATCTTGCTTGAGTGAGTTTGTCTTCACTCTCATGTGAGCCTTGAACTGAAAAATACATAAATTAATCTTTGTCAATGCTCAGAGTTAGTCTTGTTCAGTGTTAGGTTCTTTGTCAATACTTTGAGCATAAGTACTACTTGATTGCAATTTAGCCAATGACTAATTTTACTACTCTATTTGGTTAGCTTTTGTTTTATACTGGACATCAAATTGCTAGGGATTTGTTTACTGGCCTCACTGGCATTCACATGTAGAATATCCTTTGCATGTATTTATGTATGTTGGATATATTTCAACAATTTACTTTTGTGATTAACCAAAAGGAACAACATACAGATCTAAATACAAGCAATAATACAAATAGATGTGATAGGTAAAAACAATAAATAAATAAATACTGTATATATAAGAAGAAATTTGCAAATAATTAAAACTCACAGACAAAGTACGTGAAGGATAATTGATTCAGATCAAGTCTTGTGTTTGACACAATCTTCTTAAAGCAGATTTCGCTCCTCACACAATCTGTGGTGCTTTGAGACTCACGGATGTCTGTCTTCCAGGATAAAATGATTTACAGCACGGAGAAGAAGCACATAAGGTTCATACTCTGCGAACTACTCTATGTCTCTTTCTCTCTCTTTAACTCAAATGAAAGCACAAAAAAAAAAATTTCTCTCTTGAAGAGTTTCTCTAATTTTTTTTCATGAATGCGGGATTATGAAATATACGTTACTGAACAGACACACTATTTCAGAAAATAACTGCTGTATGCAGACTTACTAACTCAAAAAAAATAAATAATAAAAATTATTATTTGGACAAGAGGGACTAGTCCACATATGCCAAAGCCCACCTAATGTCCAGCCCATGAACATATAAACTCATATATTATCTCTTTCTTTTCTATGTGGGACTCAGGATTTTCATCACTTTAAATAACATCTTCAAGTGAACAAATTAAATATCAATTTTTATTCACTCAATACTATTTTTCCAGCAATGTAGTGGTCATATAGTGTCAAATTTCACATCACAATCTACTTCCAAATCCCAATTTAGTTTTGAGTCTAGTTTCAAGTCCAAACCCATCATGGAACCAACAAAACCAACCTTAGGAGATTTAATGAAATTTCTCCTAGACCTATTCACTAGGGTAGAATTAGTAGAAGCTTCCATCCCAAGGAATGAGAATGAAACTAACCATGAGGGTACACCACCCCGTAGGCAAGGTTATCGTAATCATAATGACCATAGGGATGTTAGAGAAACTGAAGATAAGATGTCAAAAGTGAAAATAGAAGAACCCACCATTGATGGTAGTCCTAATCCATGGGCTTTCACTGATTGGTTGCGCCAAATGGAGCAATTTTTTGATTGGTACAATTGGGTGAAGATAAGAAGGTATGCAAAAATGAAACTAATAGGTAGAGCCAACCTTTTCTGGGAGGACCTTGAAGATACCTTTAGGCGACAACATCAACTTTATTTATTTATTAATAAGGGGACATATCAATACTGGGTTTCCATTTGGTTTTGAAGATACTTTGCTTAAAAGTTTCAAGAATAGAATCATCATTCCAATTGATATATCAGGGTGTTTCTAGGGCAGTCAACATTTAGCATTCTTATCCCAATATTCCTTTTGATTTGCAATAGAATGCAAACATCACAAGCTTTGCTCAATGTGCATATACTTGTATATATGAATGTGTCAAAATGTGTGGTTGGTGTGTGTATATTTGTATATATGAATGTGGCACAATGTGTTGTTAGTGTTCATATATTTGTGTATATGAATGTGGCAAAAAATGTGGTCAGTGTGCATACTTGTATGTATAAATGTGACAAAAGTATGATAGTGTGCATATACTTCTATCTATGAAGTGTCAAAAAATGAAGTCAAAGTGCATATACTTGTACGTATAAATGTGACAAAAGTATGATAGTGTGCATATACTTCTATCTATGAATGTGTCAAAAAATGAAGTCAAAGAGCATATACTTGTATAAATGTGACAAAAATTATGGTTAGTGTGCATATACTATTATATATAAATGTGTCAAAAAATATGATCAGTGTGCAAATCATGACCCTGCAAACAACAAAGCACACAATGCCATAGTCATATATACAAGTATATGCACATTGGCCACACTTTTTGTCACATTCATATATACAAGTATATGCACACTGATCACACATTTTGTCATATTCACATTTTTTTATTGCTCTTATTCCTAAGAAACATAAAGCCACCAACATTAGAGATTCTAGACCGATAAGTCTAGTGAGTAGTGTCTATAAGATGTTGGCTAAGGTCTTGGCATACCGATTGAGAGTGGTGATGGATGGTCTCATTTCTGAATCTCAAAATGCATTTGTGGGGGATCGTCAGCTTTGGATTAGTCTTGGTTGCAAATGAGTGTGTTGTTAGTTGTATTCGTAGTAAGATACCTAGGGTAATTTGTGCATTGGATATAAAAGCCTATGATCATGTAAATTGGGAAGCCTTGCTTTACTTGTTGGAAAGGATGGGTTTTGGAGTTAAATGTCGACAATGGATCCATACTTGTATCTCTGTTGTCCAATTTTCAGTTTTAGTTAATGGCTCTCTAGCTAGTTTCTTCCCTAATTCGAGGTTTAAGGCAAGGGGATCCTTTAAGTCTTATGCTGTTCCTTTTGGTGATGGAAGTATTTTCTAGGATGCTTAGGCATATGGAGGAGGTTGGTATTATTAAGGGTTTTAAGGTGCGTGGTGTGGGAGGTGATGAGTTATACGTATCTCACCCATTATTTGCAAATGATACCATTTTGTTCTGTGGCCCTAGTGTTGAACAATTTCTTCATATTAGGATGTTTCTAACTTTTTTCACAGTAGCTATAGGGCTAAAGATTAATGTTAGTAAAAGTGAGATGGTTCAAGTTGGTGAGGTGAATAATTTGGAGGAGTTAGCAGAAATTTTAGACTGCAAGATTGGGATTCTGCCTATGATATATCTCGGTATGCCTTTGGGAGCCTTCTACAAGTCGTCCTCTATATGGAATCCGATTTTGGAGAGTTGGAAAAACGCTTGGCTAGGTGGAAAAAATGTATCTTTCTAAGGGGGGTTGCTTGACTTTGCTTAAGAGTACACTTTCGAGTATCCCTACTTATTTCTTATCTCTGTTCACTATTTGTACTAGGGTGACTAATAGGATTGAGAAGTTACAAAGGGATTTTCTCTAGGGTGGTTTGGCTGATGAGCATAAACTTCATTTGGTAGGGTGGGATAAGGTGTGTTATCCTTTTTTTTGGTGGGTTGGGGATTAGGAAAATTACTACCTTTAATAAAGCTCTTTTGGGTAAGTGATTGTGGCGTTATGGGGTTGAGGAGACAAGATTATGGAGGCGTGTGAGATGGAGTCGCTAGGGGCCTTTACTCATACATTGGAGTTGCTGAGTCCTCCTATTGAGGGTAGAGATAAGATGAGGTGGAGTTTGGGGTCAAAGGGGATTTTTGATATAAAATCCTTTTATGGTGCATTGAGGGAGCTCTTAGAGTTGTTTGCGACCACTTTGCTTGATTGGTCTTGTGCGTGGGGTTTTACTTCTTTGAAATTCATTCCGTTGTTTTTAGATTCACTTTTTTCTTGTACATAAGTTGTTTTATTTTCCTTTGTTGCTTGTACATGTTTCCTTCATTTACATCATCTCTTTGATGGAGTAGCTTCTTTGTAATACAAAATTTTCTTACCTATAAAAAAAAATCATATACAAGTTGAAGGTTGGTTTTAAGATATTAGTGAATCGAATTTTTGTCAAATGTCAATTTCATTGACATGTATAATTGGACTATATGCAAGAGCCTTGTAGCTCAATTGACATTTCTAGTGTTTCCAATTGAGATATCTAGTATTCAAATCCTCAATCTCTCATTGTAACTCTCAAATTAAAAAAAAAAAAGTATAGTTGAACTATGGACTTTATCTCACTTTAAGGTTTTGTACATGGGATGAAATGATATTGGTTTCAGGAGTTTTTTCCTTTTCTGTGACCACTCTCTCATGTAGTGATTTAGAGTATTTTGTTGAAGATTGAAACTTGAAGTATCGAAGTACCTACTTAAGCTTAATAATATTGTAACTTCTAACTCACTTTCTCAAGCAAACAATTTCTCTAATTATTCTATAATATTGACTTAAAAGCACAAAACAGAAAGGAATAAAAAGAAGAAGAAGAAATACTAATGGCTGTAATTGAAATCGTAAGTTGTAATATTGTTTGTTTCTAGGTCTAAATGAGTTTCAATTGACTAATATGATGGTTGTGGTCCACAAGTAAGTAGGAAGGGCAATGTGAGTTTCATAGTTCCCTTGAAGATCTATTATGATAGTTTTTAGGTGTGGGATTGTGACTAGTATTTGGCTTCAATTTGCAATAGGGATATAAATTCCATGTTGTCAACTCTACCTCAAAAAATCTTGCAAAGACTTAGAACTCCTTTTAGAATTGTTTAAGACTAAGCCCCTTGAGCTACATGTATTGTAATCTTAGTTAAGATTATAGTTTTGTACTATTATGTTTTACTAGTGTATAATTCATGCATATGCACAGTACAATTAAAAAAAAAATACAATTACACACATGTACGTATATGGATTCAAATGATACTTTCTCTCTCTTTTTTTATTTTTTATTTTAATTTCTTTTGGATATAAATATGAGTTTACTTTTTTTTTAATGAGTTTTTTATGATTTATTTATATTAGAAATTTTGTCTTTTGCACCTCATTAACTCACCTAGAACAAAAAAAAAAAAAAACTTAAATAGGACACGTGCTGCAAAATTAGATAACAATTAAAATCCAATTTAAAACCTAATTGAGTTTTCTCTTAGCTTCACCTATTAATATATATATATATAGAGAGAGAGAGAGAGATTATAACATTTTATTTTGATCATCTATATCTAAATAATGTGTGATAAATAAGGTGATTGTTGGCTTGTGGGTTTTGTCTATTGTGTGCAACTTTTCGACCTTTCTTCTACATAGGTAATGACTTGATAGTTGATATACGTTGATACCATTTTGGGACTTGTTAATCAAGCATGCTATTGAAGATCAAGCACAAGAATTGATTAAGACATTTAATTGATTTCCATAAACTAGATTTATTTATAAATTCAATCAATTTATTTTAATTAACGGACATGTCAATTGTTGATTTACAGTTCTGATGGACCCTTTTTAATGAAATGCGTGGGCCAATGGATGTTGGGCTTAAATCTAAAAGAGTTTGGACCTAGGCCTAGGGTAGATTTTGGATTTGGGCTAGCTTAAGACTTGATGGGCTAGTTGGGCTAGGCTGATCAGACGTAGGCTTGAACTAGAAGATTGAACCAACGACTGGGCCTAATATTGTCAAAAAATAAACACAATCGGGCCTAAGGGATTCTGGCCTAGCAAAAAATGATTTGAGCTTGTAGGTTTTGGTCCGAGCCCAAGGCTGACTGAGACATGGGCTGGACCTCATAAGTGGACAAGGCTAGACTTGGCCTAACTCTCTATATCCTCTCTAACCCAACCAGCCTCTAGAATGTTCTAACCCTCCTCTCTCTCTCTCTCTCTTCCTCTCTCTCCTCTCTCTCTCTCTCTCTCTCTCTCTCTCTCTCTCTCACTGAACTTCCATGGCCGAAGTTCAAAGAGGTTATCACCACTGCTCGATCTTCCTTTCACCGAAAGCTCTCTCCCTAAACCAATCTCGGCCTAAAAGCTTTCTCTCCTTCTCTTCGATCTCTCTGATCTAGAACCAAGCAAAACCTCCAAACTCCATTGTCAAACACCGGCCACCACCACTCAACGCCTCTCTCTCTCTTTTCCTCTCTCTCTCTCTCTCTCCTCTCCTCTCATGTAGTGATTCAGAGCATTTTGTTGAAGATTGAAACTTAAAGTATTGAAGTACCTACTTAAGCTTAATATATTGTAAGTTCTAACTCACTTTCTGAAGCGAACAATTTCTCTAATTATTCTATAATATTGACTTAAAAGCATAAAACAGTAAGAAGAAGACGAAGAGAAGAAGAAGAAAAGAAGAAGAAATGCTAATGACTGCAAGTGAAAATGTAAGTTGTAATACTGTTTGTTTCTAGGTCTAAATGAGTTTCAATTGACTAAGATGGTGGATGTGGTCCACAGATAAGAAGGAAGGGCATTGTGAGTTTCATAGTTCCCTTGAAGATCTATTATGTTAGTTTTTAGGTATGGATCGTGTCTAGTTTTCTTTGGTTTCAATTTTCAATAGGGTTATAAATTCCATGTTGTCAACTCTAGCTCAAAAAATCTTGCAAAGAATTTGGTTTCTTACTTCTTCTTTTTTTTTTCCATCTTCTAGGTGTTTATATATGCCACAATAACCTTTTGAAAACTTAGAACTCCTTTTAGAATTGTTTAAGAATAAGCCCCCTGAGCTACATGTATTGTAATCTTAGTTATGACTATAGTTTTGTACTATTATGTTTTACTAGTGTATAATCTGTGCATATGCACAGTACATTAAAAAAATAATTACACACATGTATATATGGATTCAAATTATATTCTCTCTCTTTTATTATAACTAGTGTTTAACCCGCGCTAAGCGCGGGATCATATGAAATCTCATAAGTATAAGAGAAATTTGGCTAATAAAATCAATTTTTGAAGTGCTTGAAAAGTCATTAATTAAGTAAACGAACGGTCAGAAGCACAAAATATTTGACGCTAAGATTTTCGCAAATTAGTAATTTTCTGCTTACTACTAAATCTGAGATATCTTGTACATCATTAGTATACATTATGAGAAAGATAGTGTACAATTGGTGTATACACAAATTATAGTGTAATGTCGTTCTATCCCTCCTCCTTTTTTCCCTCTTTTGAGCAATGACCATTTCCCTAGATTTCCTAGCCTGGGTAAGTTTATTTTGTAAACTATTTTCCCTTTCATTCCATTTTCTTTCGGGTCGCCTCTCAATGTAAAAGCTTGTTAACAATTTTTTTTATCTGATCATGAGTTGCATTTATAATTTCCTACTTTTTTGTTTGCTTT
>JAGHPS010000868.1:0-24504 GCA_020976635.1 Castanea crenata
CAAAGCCACCGTAGAATTATATTTCCTTCTAATGTCATTTTTGCTTGCAAAATTTCAAGATGATCAAAAATCAATAGTTATGTCATCAATTAAATGTTTAAATTTCAAGTTTTTGTAGTTTAAAATTATGCATAAAAGATGAGGTTATGGATTGAACTGTAAATAAAATCCGATTAGCACGAAATTTGACGTACATGTTAAAAACATATAGACGTATAATCTAACAGTGAGATTTTCAATATATTAATCGAGTAAAAAGTTATTAGATGGTGTAACATTGCTTAGAGTTACACCTTCTGTAACTTGAACTCAACACACACACACACGCGTTTCATTTTGAAAGGAATAAACTTTATATTTTTTTATGAATGTTGATAGAAATATTATTTGCTTTTTGTTTATTGGGTAGATAAAAAATGTGCTTACTGTGAATCTGTGAGCAAGAGTTGCATCCATTTTCTTGAAAAATCATCATTAACAGTAAAAAGATACTTGTATAATGGCTTTGTGATGAGAATCCAAAGCAGTTCTTATTGTTATTCACCTTCAGCAGTTTCTCTGACCCTTTTTTTTTTTTTGGATAAGTAATAATAGTTTCCCTTAAATATGTATTTTATTGCTATACAAAATGGACCTGTCTGAGGCTCTGAGCTTAGTCTCTTTTTCTTCATTGTCAGTGTCATCATTGAAGAAACTAATCAAGGCTTCTTGTTTCCTCTGCTAAACATTTCTTTATCTTTATATCTGACCCCTTCTTATTTAGTATATATCTCAAACCAACCACACTGAAATGGAATTGTAATCTCTCTCTGTGCATTTGGATTTCAGGTTCTGACTCAAGATTAAGGTTGTGGGATGTTGCGTCTGGTTGCAATACACTAGTGAACTTTGAAACTGTGCGCCTGCAAGGAAGCAAGCCAATACAGTTGGCAACATCTCAGGATTCTGCCCTTGTTTTTGTTCCATGCATGACAGCTGTGAAAGTAATCATCCTCTATATAGGTTTTAATCTGTTTTACTTAATTTGAATGGAAGATATTAGTACAGTTTTATGCAAACCTGAAGTTGACTTAAATGATTTTCCAGGCATTTGATGTATGGTCAGGCAATACATCCCAGACATTTCGTGGACACTATGAATATGTGAACTCGTGCTGGTTTAGTTCACAGGAACAGGTACAATCATGATCCCTTTCTTAGGTTGGTTGTTATCAGTGCCTTGCTAACCAGACTAGGCAGTGAACTTGCCATTTAGTTAATTTGTCATCCAATTTGAGCTGTGAAACATATATCTTTTATGAAATCCACATTATGGAACAAAACTAATCACCTGTGTTCGTTGTGTTATCTGCCTTAGAGTTATATATTGCTTCTCCCATAATTTAAGCTATAGTTATACTAGGGCATGTAAAAGTCAGGCCCTACCAAATTATTTTCATAGTTTCTTGGAGTGGAAAAGGCAAAAGGGTAAAATTGGATAAAACTTTTGTTTCAGGTAATAATGCAATCTTGTAAAATTTTATTCTGAGAGAGAGAGAGAGAGAGAGAGAGGGTGCTTGGATACCATTTATTTTGCTGAAAACTGAAGTAGCAAAATATTTTTTAAATGTGTAAATAGTATCCTGAGACTCATTTTTAATGAAAGTTTTGTTGAAAAAGAGATTTGTGGGTCCTGTAAACAGTACACGGGACCCACTGGAAAAGCATGAAGTTGCTGAAACATGCTTCTAAAAAAAAAAAAAAAAAAGTGAAATGCAGACTCTCATTTTCAGCACTATCCAAATGAAGGCTAAACTTCCAGCTGGAGAATGGAGAAGCTACAAGGAAAAATATTGATTCTTATGCCAAGGATCTTGTAGAAATAAAATTAACCATCACACAACATTTTATATGGAAGGTTGATATTTTTCTGCCTAATATAATCTGCAATAAGTGTTTGACTGCTTTGTCCAATTTTGCAGGAATTATACACAGGTGGAAATGATAAACAAATTCTTGTATGGTCACCATCCAGGTTGATTGCTGATGAGGTGGTATACCCTTAATTCATATATTCACTCCTTTTATTGAATTTATCTTGCGTATGTGCAGTAACCATAATAGGCATGTGCCTGGTATCTCATGTGGATTGAATGGACATGCAGGATGAAGGACCTGCTCAGGATCGGGATAACTGGAGTGATTGACATTTGCAGCTGATGCATTTCTGGCTTTTGATCTTGACTTTTTGAATCTCTCTTTCTAATATATAGCATGACCTCTTAAGAGCCACTGTTGTCTGTTCCATGTGTATATACTCAAATTGTTAATTTTCATATTATCTTTTGTTATCTTATAAGTTTTTAGGTTTATCAGTATGATTTGCCACTGTTGTAACATAGATTTCTGTGCTTAATTTATAATGAATTTAAGATTTTTTTTAAATGAAATCTTTCTATTAGAGGCTGTTGATCCTATTTTCTAATTTTGCTGGGTGTCTGGACCTGCATGTTATGTTTACAGCTAACAGCCTTTTGGGGATAGGTTGCAGTAATGAGCTCTAGGTCTATTCTATCATACAATTCCAGGACTTGTCAACCAAGCACTGAAATCCAATATTTCCTTGATGTTTTAATTGAAAAGATTGGGTGTCACTTTGGAAGAAAATACAATAGAAAAAAAGAAAGAAAAAAATTCAAACTGCTGTTGAATGTTAAATTTCAGGTGTCTGATCTCAAAAGATATCATTTTAGGTTGTGTTTGGAATTTGGGAAAAAGTTAGTTTATTTCATTTTTTAGCTTAATTTTGCTCATAAAATAGGTCCCATTGCACTTTTAAGTGGGTCTCATTGCTCCAAAAATCAGCTCTTAGTTTTTTCACTACACGCTTTTAATGATAAGTTTTTAATTTTAGCAAAATAAGTAATTTCTACACAGGCCCTTAGTTTTACCCAACTAATAGGTCCGCAGTTCCAAGTTCCATCTCATATTTTAGAATACAATTTTCTAGCTTAGCTTTACTAATATGTACTTTTTCTTTGTATGAGTTTAAATTATATAAAGTAATATTGAAAACTTATAATTTTTTTTTGAGCAAAAAGATACTACACTTGATCTTAAGCCGAAAGGCCGAGAAAGGTATAAAACTTACAATTTTTTATTTGATAGCCAAAAGTATTAAATGATGACTCCTTAAAAATTTATTATCTAAGGTGGACAAACAAAATGTAAAAGGGAGTGATAAGTGGACATCAAAGTCTCTAAGTCTCTCTCTTTTCTTTTCTTTTTTTGCTGAGTTCTCTAAGTCTTTCTCATTCATTGAGATAAACAAAATTTACATATCTCATTAAAATATATTCAAGATGCTAGAACAATACTAAATTACGGGCACAAGATATCTACTGAGTGCATCATTGAATGGAACTCGGGCCTCAAAGACTCAAATCTTTCTTCTCCTGTATCAATTGAATAACCACTGCTTTGGCTCTCACAGGCTGATAGCTTCCTCCTCTTATAGAACTTGGAATAATCTCTGCTGTTGCTACTGCTCGCCTTCTGAAAATTGGCTTCTTCAACCAAACACCCGGAATTGGATTTGCCATGGCTTGCAGCATTATCGACAAGTCCTTGGTTCACAATTTCTGCTCCAGGGTTCTTCATTAAGAATTTCTGACACATGATGGTATCTTGGAAATCCAGGAAAGTATAATCAAGTAACTGTGATCTATCAAAATCTGTCATCTCCGAGAACCTAAATGAAGTTGTCCATGTCTTCAGCACACCCTGAGCAGCTGGCAAAATTAGCTTCTCCACTCCTAGAACCATTAGCTTCTTTTCAAGCTCATTCATCAGAGTTTGGCACATTCCACACCTGCGATATTGATACCTGGTGCCAACAAGAGGTACTTCTGCCACCTTCTCTCCATGAATCCTTACAGTAGCCACAGTTATTAGTTCTTCATTTCTCTCTAATAGCACTGTGTAGAATCCTCTGAAGTTCATTCGTTTAAGCTCTGACCCCCTACTGAAAATTAGATCTTCAACAAGGTCTCTGTTGGTAAAGGGTCTTTGACAGGATCAAAACACTCATGCATCACACTTAGAGCAACACTGAGCTTGCTGTAGGTCTCTGTCGAGGCCTCAATATCAGGAGCATCACTTTCAGAATTAGACTTAAATAGTGTCCAAGTCAAATTATCAACACCCACTGGAATTGGTTTTCCTAAAAGCTTGCTGAGGCCTAAAAATATGTCTTCACACTTTCTGCCACAAAACCAATGATCTTTATCATAACTTTCCAAGTTCACCTCCCCTTTACTCCTTAGGCACCCAATGTGAAATTTATGCATGCATTGCTTGCAAGTCATGGAACAATTATCCATGGGATTTCCATTGTCTTCCTGAAATTTTCCGTGACTACAAATTCCACAACAACATGAAGGGCAAAACCAATCACCACTTGGAACATCCTGCAAACCAAGGCAATCCTTGTGGAATGAGGATGGACACTGATCACATAGTATTAGGTCGCCCCCATAGTGGCAAACAGAGCATATATCATCATTCGCTTGTAAATTTTTTGTGAAGCATTTGTTCTCATTACTATTTTTGGCATGATTTTGGCAATCCATAAGAGACCTCCCATCTTCTAGTAGAATATTGGCAGCCGGTCTGTGATTTGTACTACCAGCATGAGCTTCAAAAGCAGTGAGTTGAAACAACTTAGAGCAACAATCACACTCAATCCCATCACGAGTAATGTACCCGTGTTTCAATGGAGGACCACCATTTTTACCACGGTAATATACTCTTGCCCTGGGCAACACCACATTGTTGTCTATAAACCAAGATAACACTGTTCGAGGATTGCGGTTTGAGGAATTGGGAATTACTGCATTCCTTACTATTCTGATTGTTTTGGTCACACGACTCAACTTAGCAACTCTTGAATGATCTCTTTTTCTCTCCAAATCTGCCAATACCTTCCCCCCTTTGCTTTTGTGGTTGCTGGCGGCTAAATCACCTTCAACTTCGTCACCCACGCGAAAAAATTTCATAGGTTTACAAAAAGAAGCAACCCTTTTTCTTTTGTGGTTTCCGGTCGTAAACTCACCCTGAACTTCACCACCCACATTAATAGATTGCACAGGTTTACAACTATCAGAAGCATCCTTTTCACAAACCAAATCACAAGCTACAGTGTCAGTTATTGAGAGAGGATCAGAAACAACTCTTTTGCAAGAAGAACTAGAAGCAAGATTCTCAATTATGGAAAAAGAATTAGAAGCAACCCTTTCAGAAACAGAACGAGAAGTAAAAGTCTCAGTTTTTGACAGAGAATCAGAAACAACCATTTGGCAAGAAGTAGAAGCAAGACTATCAGTAGTTGTGGCAAGAGAATTAGAAGAAACACAATGATCAGTCTCCTTTGACCCAACTATGGTACTCTGAGAAACTCCTCCTTGTTGATCAATATAGCCTTTACATGCCATTCGAAGCGAGTAAAAACACTTGCCATTGGGTGAAGTATACCGTAACTCACGCCTTGATCCTTTCTGACCGTACCAAAACTTCCAACCCATTGCCAGAAGATGCTTCTTTGCCTTTTCTTTCACATCAGACTTCTTGTAAGTACTCCTGTAACAGTTGTTACCCTCTGCTTCACCAAACATATACCAATCCAAAACAGCCCGGGAGCCTAATTGGGGTTCATCAGCAAGAAAATCAGATGGAGAATGGCAAGTCCCAGAAACAGTTTTCTCCATTGCAAAAAGTCTTTCTTTGGTTCCTTGAGCCGCAAGAAAGATCACAAACAAAAAGAAAGATTTCAGCGGCAGGGATAAGACTCTCACTCTCTCTCTAAGGTTTCAGTGGCAGGGATGAGACTCACTCTCTCTAGGGCTCTCTACATTGTAAAAAGCCTTTAGAGTCTTTCAGCAAGACGAAAGAACACCGAAAGGAAAATAAAGGGTTTTCCTTGGCAGTGTTGGACTCTCTCTCTCTCTCTCTCTCAGTAGGGTTTTAAAGTTTTAATTTTTTTTTTTCGATAATCTTTAAAGTTTTAAAGAGAGTCGGCTTGTAACACAAAATCACAGGGAAAAACAAAAAAAAAGCCTTTATATGCGTGATACGTATGGTTCTGCGTGGAAATATCAAGCAATTGACCCGTTAAAAGTTAAAGCTTAAGTCTTTTAAAAAACAAAGTTAAAATCTCAAAGTTAAAAATTAAAATTCAAGAAGTTCTTATTCTCGACCTAATTGGCTAATTTTAATTTATTTTTCTCTCAAAATTTATTTATTTATTTCTTTCTAAAAAAATTATTTATTTTGATTTGAATGTGTTTGGTCTTTCAATTTTTTTTTTTTTTTGAGAAATAAACACGCACACACAAGGGAGAGAGAAATAGGTTCTAACACAAAAGCACATCACAACTCCACTTCATGGTCTTTCAGTTTATTGATATAAAAATGAAAAAAAAAAAAAACATTTGTACCCTCCCCCTCTTCTCTCTTTTTAAGAATATGATTATAAAATTCGGTTATAACTATTTTAAAATTGTAATTATTCTTTATTGTTTAGACCTACTCGCCGTTTGCCATCAGCAAACAGTGAGGAGTAGAGCATCTTTAAAATAGTACCAGTAATGTTTATCACAATATCCTTATTCTTATAAAAGTATATATATCTCTTGAAAACGAAAACATATCTTTTAACTAATTTTTCCATCTTATAAAAAAAAACTAATTTTTCCTAATAGGCCATTTATGTCTTAGTATTTTCACAATATTTTTACAATAAATTCTAGAGGAAGATTCTCATTAAAAAAAATTGAAAAGTTGTTATTTACTTATATAAGTGGGCAAAAAGTAATTTTAATAGCGAGTTCAAATAAGAAAAAAAAAATTTATTTGTTTGATCGCTACATTTTTACTATTAAGTATTTTGTATAATATTAGTAGAAGTAATAAAAAAACAAAAAAACATGATAATTAAGGACATAAAATAGAGTATAATTTTAAATAAAATAGAATGAAGAAAAACAATACATATAACTGATTATAAATAATTTATTATTTATTTATTTATTTTAGATACTCATTAATGAGTATTTATAAATTTATAATAGTAAAATCTTAGATTAACAATGCTTAAATTATATATAGAATTTATTTACTTGCACTTCAAGTCTTCAAGTGATGATAACCTTCTCAAAAAAAAAAGTGAGGATAAGATTTACAATACTTAGATTACTTGCACTTGTTTAGATACAAAGAACCCCATCGGAAACAACAAACAAATGATATAGGAATTTTTAACACTTTTTTTTATACGAATTTTTAACACATTTATTTAATGTGCAATACCAGTCAAGAAAAGAGTTTCACATATTAAAGACTAAAGTATGATGATAGTATTTTATGAGCGCTATTGTCGATGTTTAGTGGGCACGGTTTTTAATTAGTCCACTGAGATTGGATTAATTGGGGCAAATGCAATCCCACATGGCCACGTGAATATATGTCATGGCGGGGACTTAGTAAGCTTCTTTTTTCTCTCCCTAGGGTTCTCTACATTATTGTATTCCATAAAATAATAATAATAAAAAAAAGGAACAACGACATGTTTTCAATAGTAAAATAATATGAATTTAACGGTAGAAGTGGAGTTTTCTAATTAGATTAGAGTAAATATGAGTGTGATAAGTGAAAGTATAATCAGAAGTCTTTGACTTGATGCAATAGCCTAATGGATGGGATTAAAAAAAGAAGTAACTTTTAGCCTTAATCATTAAGTTTTAAAAAAAGTAAGAAAAAGTTAGGCTATTGTTCTAGGCGCAATTACCTCTATTGATCTCTCCGAAATTTTTTACTACTCTCACTTTTTAACATTAACTTTATCCAAATTCCTGTGTAAGCATACAATGGATTCAGTTGTAATACAGTATCACTTTGACCATTAATGTAGCCGAAAAAAAAAAAGCACTTGACAAATAGGATTTGTTCGTCTTTAGTTTCAATCATCCTCACATTTTTGAAGTCATCTGAAAGGAGGTAGTGTAGTGTAGGACAGTAGGTTGTAGGCAAGGAGAGTTGAGCCCTTTTTTTACTTCTTTATTCTTTAATTATTCTTTTTTTTTCTTGTTTAAAAAAAAGTGAAGAAGACCTTTTAAAAAGAGGAAGAAAGAGAGGGAAACGTTAATTGACTAATGTGTAAAGAGAGAAGAGTTTAGGCTTTTGGTAATGGTCCCAAAAAGAGTGCAAAAAAAAAAAAAAAAACTATCTTGCTACTAAATTGAGGATTTGAGATTTGAAAGTGACATTTTAATGTCAATTAAACAAAATGAAATCGTGAGATCCAACTTCAATGAGATCATCTCATGATTGAAAGTGTTAAATTAATGGGAATTTCAATTTCTACTTTGCACCTACCCTCTCAGGAGCTCATATGATCAACAAAGGTATGTCGAGCTCATACATGTGTGTTGTGACACTTCAATAAGTTCACTGATGAACTGCTGAACATGCTTTGTACTAACTTAATCTGTAAAAATTCATGATCTTTGTGGGGGTAAGAAACCCAAACACATATTAACGAACTAAAATGTCTAAGTAACTAACTTGTACAATATATTCATCATAAATATAAGGTAGAAGTTCTACAGCGGGATGCCCAAATAACTGATTAAGAAAGCAGCAGTAAAGACGAACTATTCTAAGATACATAAATTGCTTTCCCGAGGTATAGGGAGTAAGCAAGAAAGCAAAAATATAACGTGGCTCTACTCACCTTATCCATTTTTTTTTTTTCTTCATGGTTTTCTCTTAATATCTCCCAACCCCCTCTCTATTAATTGTAGCCTACTCCCCTTTCATAGGCATTTTTCATCCTTAATCTTCTCAGTTGGCCTACTTCTAGCCGAATTTTTGGGATACTTGTCACATCACCCCTTGGTTCTATCCCCTTTCATTATGAAATAGGACTTTTGTGAATGTTTGCGCTGTTCAAGTTGTCCTATATGATTTAATGTGGAGGAGATTAGATAAAGAACCTCTCATTAATGCAGAGGTGACTACCTCTGTGATTCTTATCATTTTTGGGTGTTTCCTAAACGAATTTACTGAGGGTGACATCTCTGATTAAAAAGAGAATCGGTTGCTCATGGTCCTTCTCTTGTCCGCCAAAGGACACCCATGCTTATTACCTCGAATAAGAGTTTCAATATTGGTGGCTAATTCAGATTTCCGAGAGAACTATATGGGGAGTTACCCCTTACTCTTCAAACGCCCTTGCTTCTATCCACATTGATAGGCTTTACCCATCTCTTTAAGTATGACCTTCTGGGCCTTTTGGCCTCGACCCAGAATAAGTTCACCCCCCCCCCCCCCCCCCCCCCTCCCCACAATCTTGGTTTATTACTTTGAGTTTGAAGAAACAAATTAATCATGTTTCTTTGCCTCAAGTGATAAATGTTATTGAAGAATCAATTTTAATTCTGTGTTTACCGCTATGGTGCTCTATGCTTTGACCGCACAAAGCTCTCTTTAGTGTTTTTAGAATCTCGTTAGTATTTATAATAGTTAAATCTTAGATTGACAATACTTAAATTCTATATAGAATTTCTTTACTTGCACTTCAGGCGAGATTAAGAAATTACTTGTAATTCAAATATGATTAGATATAGCAGCAATCGATATATATACACATATCGTTTTCTGTTGAGGTGACCAAGTAAAAGAGTTTCACTTATTAGGAGTCCAAATCTTCTGTCTCATTTTTCCTGCTCCACTTTATACTCCACCAATAAAAACTCGCCACGTATTCATCGCATTAATTAAATAATACTATTAATTAATACGGTAGCATTAATAAGTCAATTAATGATAATATTTAATTAATGCGGTGAACACGTGGCAAATCTTTATTGGTGGAGTACAAAGTGGAGCAGGAAAAGTTGAGACAGAAGATTTAGACTCACTTATTAGAGACTAAAGTATGATGATAGTATTTTATGGGCACTATTGTCGATGTTTTGTGGGCACGTTTTTTTTTTTTTTGGATTTGGAATGGAGGAAGGGGATTTAGCAACTGCAAATGCAATCCCACATGTACATGTGAATTAACATACGCCACTGCGGGGATTTAGCAAGCTTCTTTTATTCTTTTCTTTTTTCACTCTCTACTAGTCTAGGGTTCTCTACATTAGTAATCCAAATAATAATAATACTAATACAGGAACAGCGTGTGTACAATAATACTAAAATAATATGAATTCAATGGTAGATGTGGAGATTTCTAATTAGATGAGAGTAACTACGAGGGCGAGAAGTGAAAGTATATTACGTTCTGTTTGTTTCATTGGAAAACTTTCTGTAAAGATAGTTTTTCACATTTTCAATATTTGGTAGCATACAAAAAATTGGTCAACCGAAAACTATCTTTAATCAAAAGGAAAACTCTAACAAAAATAAAGTTTATTTTCTATAGGTTGTTTTCCAAAAAAAAATATTGGAAAACAATTACTCTCTTATGCAATGCATAACTCTTATAGCTCTTTCACTTCTTCTCTTCCCTTTACTTTTTCTCTCTCTTCTCACACCGTCACTGTCACTTTGTTTGGTCTCTTCTTTTTCCACAGATTTCTCCCTATTTGTCTCTCTTCTCTCTTTT
The DNA here is from genome assembly GCA_020976635.1 of Castanea crenata. NCBI lineage: Eukaryota > Viridiplantae > Streptophyta > Magnoliopsida > Fagales > Fagaceae > Castanea > Castanea crenata. The sequence goes on from JAGHPS010000868.1 coordinate 10,649, forward strand.
CTCTCGGTTTCCCTTCCCCTCTACAACACAGTTCTCTGAATTTTGGGCAATATTTTTTTTTTCTATAAACAACTTTTGGCTTGATGGATACCCATATGAACAACTACAGATGTTCATTCTTTTTCGCACATAAAAGTGCAACAAAAAAGAAAAGAAAAAACAGAAAAAATTGAACAAAGTAAAAGACGAAAATTTGCCAACATAGAGCTATATGGCTAATTTCTTTTACATAGGGAAATCCATACAATAAATTAATAATGTTACAAATAACAGTATAATAAATGATAATTTTTTTAGGGGAATTGCAAATTGTTGCTTTTCATATTGATATTATAAAGTGGATTGCAATGTTTTCCTCAAACTTCAACGTTAAGCCATTGATTCTTTAAACTACTGTATCAATTGTAATCTATACCCTTGTCCTGTGTATAGGCTAGCATTGTAGATATATTATGCAGAATTTTTATGAGTAATTGTAATTGTTTTTTGTCCTACAAAGTGATCAATTTATATTTCTTATGTACGTTATCTGTCCTAATACACACACACACACACACACACACAAGCAAAATAAATGGTAGAAATCATGAAAATTAGACACCTAATTTTAATTGTATTTAATTTTGATTATATCTGATGATGCAACGAAAATCAGTAGGCTGGATGCTTCGGACTTGAAAAGACCACTGGTTCTTTCGGCAGCCTGAACAAAGAAAGAAAGGCAAATCAAAGGTGACCGGGGTTGCCGGCCGAAAACCCTCCGATGGTAAAGTTAGTTTTTCTCTCCATATTATGAATTCCAACTTTTCTGGAGTAAATTTTTTTTACATACCTTGGGTTTGTCTGAAACAGCCTTTATATAATGTTCTCATGGGCGGTTACCAAAATATAAACTTCTCCTGGCTTCAAGGAGAGATGGGGCTCGTAACTTGCATAACCGTTCGGAGGTTATGCTCTTGTTTCACAACGGATACCTGGCGGTTATGCGTGGGATAGGGACTTTCATCTTACTCGGGGATTTTTCCTAAGTGTGATGCCTTCGTCCTGGAGTTCCTTGGTCGAGTGCGCCTGTTAATTCCAAGTGTAACATCCTAATCTGCTGGTCTGTGTGTGGACGAGTCCTCAAAGGGTAGTCAGTGCGCATCCCACAGACGAGAGATGTCGCTCCACTACCACCCTATGGACGTCCTTGTTTGTACCCTCGTCTTGAGGATAACTTCTGGACGGCGTTTGGGTGATGGCCGTCCAGGGACGGTTTGAGTATTTATCCACATCAGTTGCCCCTCGTCCAGGAGTTATGCGATGTATCAACAGATTATACAACGCACCACGTGTCGCCCACCCATAGGAGGTCAGCTAACTAGTTTACTCCTCCGAGGCATGCGCCACGTGTCGCCTCCTGATTAGGTCCGTCGTTACAGTTACCGAGACTTTTCTGCTTATAATAGTGGTTTCTCGCTCATGCCCCTCTCACTTTTTCAAATTTCCGCTTTGACACTCTCGTCCGTCGCCTCGTCTAAGAATATCCTCAGCGTCCTTAGTTTCTCTCGTCTAGAGCCAGGTAATCTTTCTACACTTTCTTTAGTTTTCCTTTTCAAGTGTTTAGGTCGTTTTCAATGGCCTCCTGCTCGTCTAGCGACATGTGTGGTCAGGGCCATAGATGAGTACCACGATGACTCTAATTATGACACCTCTAGTGACGCTAGTAGTAGTAGTGGTCACACAACCGAGGAATACACATCTGGTGTTTCCCGGAATCCCTGTAGATGCTTTTCAAGAAAGTATTAGGACGAGGACAGGCTCAGGGGCTGATACCTCGACGAGCTCCCTGCCGTCCTCACCTTTAGACGAACAGGAAACCGTATACAGTTGTGCTCTAGAGGTTCCTTCTAGGACGGACGAGAGAAGGTTAGATTCCCTTAGGACCTGGTTTCAGAGTCCTGATGATTTAAACCCTAGGCTAGCAGTCCAAGGTGAGTGGTGTTGTCAGCCTTACTTTGGAATAGGTGTTTATGAAGCCTATTTGTTAGGGGGGGCTCAGACTTCCTTTAAATGTCTTTGCTAGGGAACTACTCACGAGGCTAGGCTTGGGAGTGTGTCAGCTTAACCCCAACGCATGGAGACTAATTGTCTCCATGCAAGTCTTATGGATGGAGGTGTTTGACGGGGACCGTCCTATCACCGTGGACGAGTTCTTGTATTGCTATAAACCCTCCGAGATAAATTAATCTCGAGGGCTTCCATCAGTTCACAGCCAGGGGTAATGACTGTAGACTGATTAAGTCCTTGCCCTCGTTTGACAGAAACTGGAAGACAGAATTTTTCTTCGTCTCTGGTTTCTGGGCGGGGCATCCCGTCGAGGTTGGTAGAGACTCGTTTGCTCCTTATACTGGAGAAATAGGGAACCTTCGTCCAGAAGGTATGTCACGTTCTTTTTTGTTTCTTTTGTATTATACTTTCTATTTGGACGATGGTCTGACCTTGATTTTTTTTTTTTTTTCAGCCGTTGGATGACCTTCTTTGAGTAAGTTCCATCGTGACCGCGTCCACAGGGTCCGTCTACATCCTGAACGAGATTTTCACTCGTTAGTGACCCTTAAAACGTCTACACGAGTGGGGACTTGGCCCTGAACCGTCCGTCGAAGCTCTAGCTCACGAGTTAACTACCCGTAGACGTGAGTGCTCCTCTATACTTTTTCCGTTTTCGTTTATGATCACTATTTGTATTTATTTACTATTTTATTTTTTAGGAATGACAACCATGAAGGGAAACAAGGGGAAGGAGGTTGTCAGCGAGGTAGCTAGAACTGAGCCTCAGACCCAGCCTCATCCTGCTTCTGGGGAGAAGAGGAAAAGCCTGTCCAAACACGTGGACTTGGCTAGCTGCCAAGCCGTCGAGGAAAGAAGGCTAAGTCCGGGCCGTCCAGAACTGAACTTCCTCCACAGCCTCCCGTCCTGGTTGACATAGATTCATCCACGCCCCTCAGCACCACTCCGTCCAAGTCCCCTTCTCTTGACTCGTCTCAGCCTCCTCAAGAACTTCTACTAATTTATTGGAGAACGAGGACCTGGCTTGGGAACGATTCCAAGAGGCTGTGAAGGGAGAGGACGTAGCTGCGTGCTACGACATGTCCTTGAAAGAGTTCGAGCATTCTGGCGTCCATGATCTCTTCAAGGTGAGCAACTTTCCCTCGTCCTGATTTGTTTAGTTGACCCAATATTATTGCTACCATTTGAACTGTCTATTCTTTTATGCAGGCAATGTCCAGTTCATAGCTGCGTCCAAGCAGGCCACAGAGATGGACAAGACGAGGATCCTTCTAGAGAAAAGGATAGAAGAGATCAAAAATGACTGTAGGACGTGGGCCAGAGGTGGCGAGAAAGGCCAAGGACGAGGCGGTGAGTTGAAGACTTTGGTGGGGGAGCTGAAGTCCGACGCTGCCAGGAAGGACGAGCGTCTTGAGCTTCTTCAAAGGAGAACGAAGAGCTGAATCTACTCCTGAAGAAAGCTAAAAGACAGGCAGTGGAGGAGTTCAAAGTGTCCAAAGAGTTCACTGACCTGATGGATACTACTACGCAGCAGGGTTTGAGGACTTCAGAATGGAGCCTATGGACAACTTTCCCGAAGTTGACTTTAGCACCATTAAACTCAACCTTGCTGCTGCTACAAGTTCGCTCGTCCATACAGGCTCAGACGATGTCAACGTCGAGGACGACGCCTCCACCAGACCACCTCAGGACGACCCCAACGTTGATGCCCCTTCCTCTTGAAGAAGTTGTTATTGTTGTTTAGCTTTCTTTTCTCTTCACTTTTTTATTTTATTTAAAATGTATTTGAGAACTTTGAAATGTTATGCAAGTACAATTTCCTCGTCTAGAGGTTCTAGACGAGCTTATGAACAATGTTAAAGGGTTTTTGGACGGTGGCCGTCTACCCTTTCAAGTTAAAGGATATTTTCTTTGTTTGTCATCACTTATGTCATTGTCCTTTAAATTATGCTCTAAGTGTTGAATGACCGTCTACCAACTTTTTATGGACGACCCACTTAGGACTGATGGTGATTGCATTATTTTGGCCTGTCCTTTAGGCAACTATTATTCGCCCTCTCGAAAGCAGTTTATAATGTTTACACTTTCTCGTCTTGACGAGTGCTTGTTTATCTCTTAAGGCTTACTTTTCTTTCTTAGACGAGTGGGCCTTGGCCTTTTCTTTTTGCTTTATCTTCCCTTTTTTTTTTGAAGGAAAACTTAGGACGAGCAGTCAGCTTCTTTCTATCGTCTTTTCCCTTTTTTTTTAAAAAAGGAAAGTTTTGGACGAGCAGTCAGCTTCTTTCTATCGTCTTATCCTTTTCAAAGGAAAGCTTTGGACGAGAAGGCCTTGGCATTTTTCCCTTTGCTTTCTCACCTTTTTTTTTTAAGGAAGTTTGGACGAGCATGCCTTAGCATTTTTTCTTTGCTTTATCCCCATTTAAAGGAAATCAGACGAGTTTGATTCGTCCCAAGATTTTATTTAAGTCTTTTTCCTCGTCCGTGGACATTATCAGGGAAACTGGAATTCAAACGCACAAGAAATCCACACCATATTATTACATGAACATTGTTCACAAATTTGGCACACGCTTATAAGCTAGCGCCTTATTATGATATCAAGTACATAGCATCGTCTTTCATAAGCAGTATGTAAGTAGTGCAAAAGCTTAGGAACTAGTGCACTTTTATTCATACACACCACAATAATAGTAAAAGCACAAGCAAACATAAGCAAACACGCAAATCACAACTGTAATTTTGCCACTGACTTCCTCGTCCCCGTCGTCACTGATAGTACCTTCGCAGATGTTCCACGTTCCAAGGATGCTCCAACTTTCGCCCGTCCAGGGCTTCCAGGTAGTAGGACCCCTGCCTTTTGCAGTTGACTACCCTGTAGGGTCCTTCCCAATTGGGTCCTAGTTTTCCATGAGCTGGGTTCCTGGTCGCCAGGGAGACCCTTTTGAGGACAAGGTCCCCAACATTGAACCGCCTGGGTTTTACCATGGCGTCATGCTGTCTGGCCATGAGATTTTTGTACCTTGCCATTCTTTGCTCCGCATCCATTCTTACCTCATCAATAAGATCGAGGTCAAGGCGCAGTTGTTCCCCGTTGTCTTTCTCCTGGTACTTCATCACTCGGTGACTTGCCATATGGACCTCCGCTGGTATAACAGCTTCGCTCCCATAGGCAGTTTAAAAGGGGTCTCCCCTGTCGGAGTCCGTGCGGTCGTCCTATAGGCCCATAGAACACCTGGCAGCTCGTCTGGCCATATCCCTTTTGCCCCCTCAAGCCGAGTCTTGATGATTTTCAGCAGGGATCGGTTTGCCACTTCTGCTTGTCCATTTGCCTGTGGATGGGAGGGTGAAGAGTAGTGGTTCTTGACTCCAAAATGGTTGCAAAAATCCCTGAAAGGTGCGTTGTCGAACTGACGCCCGTTGTCAGATACCAATACCCTGGGTACTCCGAACCTGCATAGGATATTCTTCCATACAAAATTCTTCACGTTCTGCTGAGTGATTGCTGCAAGAGGCTCGGCTTCTACCCACTTAGTAAAATAGTCTATTCCTACCACCAAAAACTTCATCTGTCGGATTCCTACGGGGAAAGGGCCCAGGATATCCAGCCCCCATTGTGCAAAGGGCCATGGGGCCGTCATTGGGGTCTGGTATTCCGACGGCTGTCTAGGCACATTGCTGTAACGTTGACATTGGTCACATACCCTGACATAGGCTTTAGCGTCTGCCTGCATTGTTGGCCAATAGTAGCCGGCACGGACGACCTTATGGACAAAGGACCTTGCCCCTGAATGATTTCCACACGATCCTTTATGAACTTCCCTTAGAACATAATTTGACTCGTCTGGAGCCAAACATCTTAAATAGGGTTGGGAAAAGCCTCGTTTGTATAACACTTCATTAATGAGAACATACTTGGCCGACCTGACCCTTAGCTTTCTTGCCTCGTCCTTGTCCTCTGGAAGCCTCCCATCCTTGAGGTAAATTATTATTGGACTCATCAAATTCTCTTCTCCTTCTATCTGCTGTATGTCAGGGATGTCTATGCTCGGCATGTACTGGACGTCGTCGAACGCGTCTATGACCCCTGTCGAGGCGGCTTTCGCCAAGGCGTTTGCTTCTGCATTTTCCTCCCTGGGAAGTTGAATAAAACTTATGGCTGAAAATTTTCGGGCAAGGCGTTTCACTTTGTCAAGGTACTTCTTCATTCGATCCTCCTTGACGTCACACATCCCATTTACTTGGTTCATGACCAGCTGAGAATCTCCTCTGATTGTTAACGACTCGGCTCCTAAGGACTTGGCTAATTCCAACCCCTTGAGTAGAGCCTCGTACTCAGCCTCGTTGTTGGTAGTTGGATATTGCAGGCGGGCCGCATATTCCAGCTTGTCACCTTCAGGGGACTTCAATACAATTCCAACCCCTCCTGCATACAGTGTGGACGATCCATCTACATTTACCACCCACATTTCATTTCCTTCGTCCGTGCTTAGGTCGTCCTGACTGGGGGTGAATTCTGCGATGAAATCTGCCAAAGCTTGCGCTTTTATTGTGTTCCTCGGGAGGTACCTGACATCGAACTCGCTGAGCTCAACCGCCCACTGTATCAGCCGCCCAGCAGCTTCCAACCTGCTCATCGCCTTTTTTATGGGGTGGTCTGTCAGGACGTTGATGACGTGTGCCTGAAAATAATGCCTCAGCTTCCTAGAAGCCGTGATCAATGCGAAGGCTAATTTCTCCATCATCGGGTATCGTCCTTCCGCCCTCTCATCGCGTGGCTTGTATAATAGACCGGCTTCTGAACTCTCCCCTCTTCTCTGACCAATGCTGAGCTTACTGCATGTGGGGACACTGCCAAATACAAGTACAACTCTTCCCCAGGTTCAGACGGACTCATAATGGGGCCGTCATTAGATATGTCTTCAAGTCTTGGAAAGCCTTTTGACACTCATCCGTCCATTCAAAAGCCTTCCTAAGGATTTTAAAGAAAGGTAAACATTTGTCAGTAGCTTTCGATACAAACCTGTTGAGGGCGGCGACTCGTCCAGTGAGGGACTGGACTTCCTTGATATTTCGGCGGCTCCATGTTCAGTATCGCCTGGATTTTATCCGGATTCGCCTCAATTCCCCTGTGCGAGACCATAAACCCCAAGAACTTACCCGACGAAACCCCAAAAGCACACTTGCTCGGATTTAACTTCATGTGGTACCGTCGCAACGTATCAAAAGTCTCTTGAAGGTCGTCAAGATGTTTATCCTCGTCCTGGCTCTTCACCAGCATGTCGTCCACGTAAACCTCCACATTTCGCCCGATTTGAGGACGGAACATATGGTTAACCAGTCTTTGGTAGGTTGCCCCTGCGTTCTTCAAACCAAAAGGCATAACCTTGTAGCAATACAAACCTTGGCTCGTGACGAATGAGGTCTTCTCCTGATCTGCTTCATTCATTTGAATCTGGTTATACCCCGAGAAAGCATCCATGAAGCTAAGTATCCTGTGACCTGCCGTTGAGTCCACTAACTGGTCAATGCGCGGCAATGGGTAGCTATCTTTGGGGCAAGCTTTGTTCAGGTCAGTGAAGTCCACGCACATCCGCCACTTGCCATTGGCCTTCTTGACCATGACTACGTTCGCCAACCAGTCTGGGTAATGAACTTCTCGGATAAACTTCGCGGCGACCAACTTCTGCACCTCTTCCTTGATGGCATTGTCTCGCTCGGGAGCAAAAACTCTTCTCTTCTGACGTACTGGTTTCGAATAGGGGCATACGCTCAGGCTATGGGTAATGACACTCGGATCAATGCCAGGCATATCCTCATGGCTCCATGCAAAGACATCAAGGTTTTTCTTCAGAAACCGAATTAAAACGCGCTTTGCCCCTCTTCCATGTTTGCCCCAACTCGGGTATACTTCTCTCTCGGGCTGCTTCATCGTCCAAAGGGACGTCCTCTAATGCTTCAGTGGGCTCAGCCGCGACCCTTCTTCCGTCTATACTCATCGTCTGCATGTGCTCGTCCGTTCCCAGCATGGCTAAGTAACATTCTCTGGCAGCCAGCTGGTCTCCCTGTACCTGGCCTACTCCATGTTCAGTCGGGAATTTGATGGACAGGTGGTAGGTAGAGGTTACCGCCTTCCAGCTGTTTAAAGTTGGCCTTCCAATAATCGCATTATGACGACGCGCAATCAACAACAAGGAAATTCACCTCCTTGGTTATCTGCTGCGGATACGTCCCAACGACCACTGGCAACGCGATGGTGCCCACAGGTTGCACCTTCATTCCTCCGAATCCTACCAACGGCGAGTTCACTGATCGAAGCCGATCTCGTCCTAGCTTCATTTGTTGGAATGGGGTAGTAAGAATGTCTGCAGAGCTACCATTGTCTATCAGAACCCTCCTGGTTGTGTAGTCAGAGATGAGTAGAGTGATGACTATCGCGTCATCATGTGGGTGGTGAATTCGTCCTGCCTCTTCGTCCGTGAAAGTGACAGCCTGTTGGTACCTCCTCGTCCTGGTAGGTCGTCCAGACTGTTGGATGTTCTGCACCACCCTGAGTATGTCTTCCTTGACTTGGACGACTGTGCCGTAGAGCTTCCCCCTATAATTACCCTGATTTCTCCCAGTGGGGGGCGCGACGATTCTTCCACCTTGGCCTTCATTTTCTCATCTCTCTGGTCTCGTCCAAGGAAGTTCCTCAACTTTCCCTGTCTAATGAGATTTTCTATCTGCTGTTTCAAGTCAAAGCACTCGTCTGTATCATGCCCATGGTCCCGGTGAAAACGACAGTACTTGCTCCTATTACGCTTGTTGGGGTCTCCCTTCATTTTGTCCGGCCACTTCAAGGACGGATCATCCTTGATCTGCATAAGGACCTGCTCTAATGGCATAGCCAGGGGCGTGTATTGCTGATTCCTTGCAGAGGAACTGGCCTTCTTACCATCCTTATCCTTTCTCTCGTCTACCCGAACTTTCTTTGGACGAGGTCCCTGGTCAGGATGGCGATGGTAGCCCGATTCCGAGCGCTCTGCGCGTTTTCTTCTTGGCTATGATGGCGTCTTCAGCATTCATAAAATTCTGGGCCGAATGGACAAGCTCGGCCATAGTCTGTGGTTCCTGCTCGTAGAGCTTATGAATGAACAAGTCCGAATTGACCCCGTTGTGGAAAGCGGCCAGCAGCAACTTGTCATCCATCTCATCCACCGTTAAGGCTTCTCTGTTAAACCGAGTGATGAAGGACCGCAAACTCTCATTGTCCCCCTGCTCTATAGTCAGCAGGCTGGAGGAGGAACGTTTGTGACGCTGTCCTCCAATAAAGTTGTTGACAAACAGCTTACTCAGTTCTTCAAATGACCCCACTGAGTTTGGGGGGATCTTACTGAACCACACTCGCGCTGGCCCCTTGAGCGTGGTGGGAAAAGCTCTGCACATGATTTCGTCTGGGACCCCCTGCAGGTGCATGGTCGTCTTGAAAGTTGCAATGTGATCGCAAGGGTCGCGATTTCCATCGTATGAGTCCAGAGAGGGCATTTTGAATTTCGGGGGTAGAGGATGACTGTTGACGGAAGCTGTGAAAGGGGAGTCTGTTCGGTGGACCATATCATCTACTGGGTTTGTTCGCTTCATGTTTTCCCTCATTTCCTCCATGGCTTTCCTCATCTGGTCCATTTCCCTTTCCAAGTGCGGTACCCTTCTTGAAGTGGTACCCCTTGTTTGGTCTTCGGACTCTACATTTTCCCCTCCTTCTTCCTGACTTGGGGCCCTTCCCTCTGTTCGTCCTTGACGCTGTCTCCTGAGGTTGATCTCCCTATTCAACTCCTGGTTTTGACGTGTCAGTTCTGCCATAGCGGCAGCCATGGATTGTATGTGTTGAACAGACGGTGGCTGCACTACAGGCGCTGATCTGCGATCGCGAAGGGGATTACTGGAAGCATCCCTACTCTCCTGGTGGCCTGGGCTGGTAGCCCTTGATCTTGTTCGAACCATTCAGCCTTTTGTCTGAGATAAGTAACTTGCTTGACTCACTTCCCACAGACGGCGCCAACTGATGATGCAACGAAAATCAGTAGGCTGGATGCTTCGGACTTGAAAGACCACTGGTTCTTTCGGCAGCCTGAACAAAGAAAGAAAGGCAAATCAAAGGTGACCGGGGTTGCCGGCCGAAAACCCTCCGATGGTAAAGTTAGTTTTTCTCTCCATATTATGAATTTCCAACTTTTCTGGAGTAAAATTTTACATACCTTGGGTTTGTCTGAAACAGCCTTTTATAATGTTCTCATGGGCGGTTACCAAAATATAAACTTCTCCTGGCTTCAAGGAGAGATGGGGCTCGTAACTTGCATAACCGTTTGGAGGTTATGCTCTTGTTTCACAACGGATACCTGGCGGTTATGCGTGGGATAAGGGACTTTCATCTTACTCGGAGATTTTCCTAAGTGTGATGCCTTCGTCCTGGAGTTCCTTGGTCGAGTGCGCCTGTTAATTCCAAGTGTAACATCCTAATTGCTGGTCGTGTGTGGACGAGTCCTCAAAGGGTAGTCAGTGCGCATCCCAGGACGAGAGATGTCGCTCCACTACCACCCTATGGACGTCCTTGTCCGTACCCTCGTCTTGAGGATAACTTCTGGACGGGTCTGGGTGATGGCCGTCCAGGGACGGTTGAGTATTTTATCCCACATCAATATCTATTGTCAAAATTTAGTTTAAAAACCAAATTCATTCTTGGTTTTTTTTTTAAATTTTTTATTGATTACATTAGTTAGGTTTACTCAAATCATTGAATACATGTTTAAATTATACAAGAAATGTATAAAAAATTTGTGCTTATCAAATACCGGAAATGCTTTCAAGTTCATTTTCAAAGTTGTTCTGAACACCAAAAAATAGATAGGTTTCCAGAAAATGCTTTTTAGAAAATAAAAATTTTCTAGAAAACGTTAATGGTGTATATATTATTATGCAATAGTTTGGATGGTTGAGATTGAAAGTTGAAAAAAGTACTTTAAATCTCAACCATTAAATAAAAAATGTAAAAAAAGATAAAGTTAAAAAATGAGAATTGTGAATGTGATGTGGTTGTAATACAGTATCACCTAGACAATTAATGAGCTGGAAAAAAAAGCACTTGACAAATAGGATTTTCTTGTCTTTAGCTTTCAATCATGGCAAAAATAACCAAATAGCACCTTTTTGAAACTATGTTGCAATCTACCACAATTTGAAAATATGTAAGGATTTACCACTTTTGGATACTCAAGTGTAGTGAAAGTGAGTTTCCATGGTATTCAGTTTATGGAACATAAAAATTTTCAAATTTTTCTTAGTACATTTTTCAAAGAACTTGAGCTTTATAGCAAACTTCAGTTCACAAACTCGAGTTAAAAAAAAAAGGTAGATTCCATATATTTTGAAACAGTGGTATATTGTTAATTTTTCGGGAAACATTGATAGTGGGCCATTTTTGCCATTCAATCGTTCTCACAGTTTTGAAGTTGTCTAAAAGGAGGTATTGTGGTGTAGCAGGAGAATAGGTTGTAGGCAAGGAGAGGTGAGCTCTCTTTTTTACTTCTTTGTTCTTTCTTTATTTTTTACTTGTTTTATAAAAAGGTGAAGAAGACCTTTTAAAAAGAGGAAGAAAGAGAAGATAATATATATGTACCCGGCATATATACAGGTCGCTCACACAGAGGTGGGCCCTACATGTGCAGGTGTAGCAGGCATATATGTTAGGTCTCTCAACACAGGCAGATCCCACAGCATGTGGGGCCTACCTCTGTGTGAGAGATCTGGCATATATGCCGGGTACAAGATATAATTTTTCAAGAAAGAGGAGGTAATATATGTTGGGTTCTAAGACTTAGGTTAAATGTATTAGAACTTCAATTTGTAATGTTGGCAAAACCATGATCAAACGTTTAGTCTTGTTTTAAACTTGCTCAAAGTATGTATAAGTTGTAAAGTTGGAATTGAGTGTTTTGCAGGATTTACTGCGTAAATTTGCCTGGTTTGATCGATCGAAAATTAGACTCGATCGATCGAAGCTCGTGCAGATTATTTTTTGCAGAATCCAACTCAGCCCAAGCCCGTTTTACGTGTAGGGTTTTATATTTGCCTTAGGTATAAAAGGGAAAACCCTAGCCATGTTTAAGGATGATCTTTATGCTGCTGTGTGTGTGAATTTTGTGAGATCTAGAGGTGTTTGCCTTTACATACACTTAGGCTTATCAAGATCTAGATTGATGTCAAGAGCTTGGTGATCAATTCAGTTGCAGATCAAAAGCTTAAGATATACAAGCGAGAGTACTTGTGCTTACTGGGAATCCAAGAATGAAATAGTCCATGGACTCGGAGTTGTCACGTGGTCGTGGTAGTAAGTTTTCTACTCGAAGTAGCAATAGGATATTAGTGGTCTAAGTCACTATTGTGTAAACTTCAATTCTTTCATAGTGGATTCAGTTTACCTTGAGGATAGCTAGGTTAAATCCTCCTCAGGTTTTTTACCGGTTTGGTTTTCCTAAGTTATCATACGTTGTGTTCTTATTTTTCACACTTTACATGATTGATATGTGTTAACCTAGATCTGCATAATTTACCTAAATTAATCACTTGGCTAAATAACTAGGTTAAACTGGTTATGTTTAAAGGGTCTAAGAACGTACAATATATCGTGTACCCGGATTATTTCGGATCTCTCACACAATAATGTGTAAACAAAGAAGAGTTTACACTTTTGGTAGTGGTTCCAAAAAGAAAGCAAACAAACTATTTTTTTTTTTTACTAATTGAGGGTTTGAGATTTAAAGTGACATTTAATGTCAATTAAACAAGATGGCATAGTGAGATTCAACTTCAATGAGATCATCTATGATTGAAATTGTTAAATCAATGAGAAATTTGTTTTCACGCTCAATAATCAACAAAGGTATGTCAAGCTCATACATGTGAATTGTGACACTTTAATAAGCTCATGATGAGTTGTGAATCATGCTTGTCCCAGCTTAATTTATAAAAATTAATAATCTTAGTTATTTTGAGTTTAAAGAAATAAATTAATCATGTTTCTTGCTTTGGGTGATAAGTTTTCTAGAGGAATCAACTTAAATTATATGTGTTACACTATGGTGTTCAATGCTTTGACCGCAAGAAGCTCTCGTTAGTTTTGTTTGATCCTCAACCAAGAGATGATGAGTGACTGTAGACAAAAAAAATGATGATGGGTTGAGCTTTGAAGCTCTTATCTACCCATTAGCTTGTTTGTAAATGCAATGGACTTTGAACGTTTACTTCACCCAATATTAGATCCATTTAACTTGCACAAGATATGTGGCTTTTAAATATTCAAAACCCATTAGCCGTCAAGAATGAAAGAGAAGACACTCAATTTGCTCAGTGAATTTTTCTTTTATTATTATTTCAATAGATAGATATTTTGGGGAGAGATTTGATCCCTTAAACAATCTTGTGAAAACACTAAAAAACACCAAATAATAAAATAATTATGAGTTTCAGTTAACTCAAATAATAAAAAAAATTTATCATCGAATAAGAGATTTGAGATTTATCATCTGCATACATCAAACAATATTGATATCTTAGTCTAATAAAAAAAAAGTAATTATTGTGAGACAGACGTCATAAGTTTAAAATACTACTCTATCTTTCAAATGTCAAACAATTAGTAGGATCTCCACTTTATGTTTTTAAGTTGAGAACACATTTTCTAAATTAAGTTTCCGAATTTGGCTATTGTCTCTATGATTGGTTTTTCTCTAGGAAAATGACATGAAATATATAGTCTTCTTGTTCCATTACCT
>JAGHPS010000869.1:0-24469 GCA_020976635.1 Castanea crenata
AGTTTTAGAATGTACGAAATTGCTGTTGTTCGAGTGACTGATCAAGAATTTTTACCAGAATATGGCGTCGGCATTTTTGCCCCAAAACGCGAAGATAGCATATTTAGTGGTCCTGGAAACAACAATAGAATTCTTTTGAAAGAATAAAAAATCTGGGGTAAATATTGCACGAATATGCCCCCTGCTCCAACTGGTCAACAATTTAGGCCAGAACGCAATATGGTCATTTTTGGACGAAAACAAGATGGTACTATATTTAGAGGTCCGTGAAACAAATGGAATAGTCAGTCAGATGGGAAAAAAAAAACTTGTTTAAGAATTGTACGAAATTGTCCTGTTGTTCGACTGTTCAAGAATTTTTACCAGAATATGGCGTCGGCATTTTTGCACCAAAACTTGAAGATAGCATATTTTGTGGTCCTAGAAACAACTGTAAAACTCTTTCGAAAGAATAAAAAATCTCGAGTAAATATTGCACGAATATGCCCCTCGCTCCGACTGGTCCACAATTTTGGCCAAAACGCAATGTGGTCGTTCTTGCACGAAAACAAGATGGTACTATATTTAGAGGTCCGTGAAACAAATGGAATAGTCAGTCAGATGGGAAAAAAAAAACTTGTTTAAGAATTGTACGAAATTGTCCTGTTGTTCGACTGTTCAAGAATTTTTACCAGAATATGGCGTCGGTATTTTTGGACCAAAACTTGAAGATAGCATATTTAGTGGTCCTAGAAACAACTGTAAAACTCTTTCGAAAGAATAAAAAATCTCGAGTAAATATTGCACGAATATGCCCCTTGCTTCGACAGGTCAACAATTTTGGCCAGAACGCAATGTGGTCATTTTTGCTCGAAAACAAGATGGTACTATATTTAGAGTTCCAGGAAACAAATGTAATAGTCAGTCAGATGGGAAAAAAAAAAACTAGTTTAAGAATTGTACGAAATTGTCCTCTCGTTCGACTGGTCAAGAATTTTTACCAGAATATGGCGTCGGCATTTTTGCACTAGAACTTGAAGATAGCATATTTAGTTGTCCTAGAAACAACTGTAAAACTCTTTCGAAAGAATATAAAATCTCGAGTAAATATTCCACGAATATGCCCCTTGCTCCGACCGGTCAACAATTTTGGCCAAAACGCAATGTGGTCGTTTTTGCACGAAAACAAGATGGTACTAGATTTAGATGTCCATGAAACAAATGCAACAGTCAGTCGGATGGAAAAAGTAAAAAAAAAAACTTGTTTAACAATTGTGCGAAATTGTCCTGTTGTTCGACAAGTCAAGAAATTTTTCCAAAATATGTTGGCGGCATTTTTCCACCAAAACTTAAAGGAAGCATATTTAGTGGTCCTAGAAATAACTGTAAAATTCTTTCGAAAGAATAAAAAATCTCGGGTAAATATTGTACGAATATGCCCCCAGCTCCGACCGGTCAACAATTTTGGCCAGAACGCAATGTGGTCATTTTTGCACGAAAACAAGATGGTACTATATTTAGAGGTCCATGAAACAAATGTAATAGTCAGTCAGATGGGAAAAAAAAAAAACTAGTTTAAGAATTGTACGAAATTGTCCTGTCGTTCGACTGGTCATGAATTTTTACCAGAATATGGCGTCGGCATTTTTGCACCAGAACTTGAAGATAGCATATTTAGTTGTCCTAGAAACAACTGTAAAACTCTTTCGAAAGAATATAAAATCTCGAGTAAATATTCCACGAATATGCCCCTTGCTCCGACTGGTCAACAATTTTGGCCAAAACGCAATGTGGTCGTTCTTGCACGAAAACAAGATGGTACTAGATTTAGATGTCCATGAAACAAATGTAACAGTCAGTCGGATGGAAAAAGTAAAAAAAAAAACTTGTTTAACAATTGTACGAAATTGTCCTGTTGTTCGACAAGTCAAGAAATTTTTCCAAAATATGTTGTCGGCATTTTTCCACCAAAACTTAAAGGTAGCATATTTAGTGGTCCTAGAAATAACTGTAAAATTCTTTCGAAAGAATAAAAAATCTCGGGTAAATATTGTACGAATATGCCCCCAGCTCCGACCGGTCAACAATTTTGGCCAGAACGCAATGTGGTCATCTTTGCACGAAAACAAGATGGTACTATATTTAGAGGCCCATGAAACATATGTAATAGTCAGTCATGTTAGGATTAGTGCCCTTAAATCCTATTGTATGATGCTATGTATGATATTATGTATGCCATTGTGTATTGTATGACATGATGTATGACTTAATATTGTGTTTGATAAAATTATTTTATTATTATCTAAAATAATGGTAACATGAATATGGGACATTATCATATAGTCCATGAGATGCATTGTATGTGATTTATGTGAAAAGTCACAGAAGATGTAAATCACAAGTTCTTTGTAAACTCAGAATTTATAGTTCGTAGTCGGTGATGAAATTGGGCATTTCATTTGCGAAGACTATAACGTGTCAACTAAGATGATTTGTCTTGATCATGGAAGTGGAAACTTCTAGTTGACATGTTGATATGTTTTAAGAGTTAAGACATATTGAACTGGACCGCTGTGAGATTTATTATTCTCCTAACGACTGTCAAATGAATAATAAATCTCACGACTTTTATTTGCATGAACTCTTAATCCTGAGAGAATAATGGACTTGATCATGAAGTGTAGGTTGCTTTGATATATCAGGAGTGAGACTTGAAGTGACGGTCAAAACCTCAGTATGTTGGGCAGCCACATTTAGTGTTGATGGAACATATATTCTCAAGATGGAATTCATAGTCTCTTGATGGAGATATAAAATATTCCCTTGAGATAAGTTTAATGGGTTCAGTTATTCAGAGAGTTAGGCCTAACCACTTTAGTAAGAAATTGCTAAAGTATATATTTATGAAATTGGATTTCATAAATATATAATGAATAACTTTAAAGAATTAAACCGGGTACTCAAGGATAAGATGTAGTAATTTACAAAGTGGCAGTCTACGTTTTTGACTTTGTGTTACTACGAATATTTTATGAAGGGGTTACGTGTATAATAAAGTCTTGGGATATAATATATTAATAAGGCCTAGAGTGCAATTATATTTATATAGTGGTATTAATATAATTAATGGTAACTTTGGACTTGTCAAGAGTTGACGGAAAAGCCCAAGGCCCATTGGAGCTAGTGTCTTATTGGTCCCTTTTAGTCCCACTCCAAGCCACACACTAAAGCCCAATTGGAAAGGCCCAATAGGCCAACCCAATTAAATAATCAGTTAATTATAAAGGGAGAAACATACAGAATTTTTATTAGATAAGATTAGAAAAGAAAAAGAAACGGTGTGTGAGAGAGTGTGAGACACACTTTCATTCTCCCTTTGAAAAACTGATTGAGAGACCACACATCTTGGGCGTAAAGTGGAATTGGAGTGAAGATTAAAAGTGTTCCCAAGTGCTTCTAATCTTCGTTTTGAATTTCTCCACACCAAGGTACGCTATCTTGTTCTTAAATTCTGAAATTTATGTTGTGCACGTTATCAATCATGAATGAAATAGACCCTAGTTCGTCGCTTCCGCTGTGGGTTTTGCATGAGATGCAAAACCAGAATTTTTCCTTCAATTGGTATCAGAGCCAGGTTTTTATATCATGATTGCATAATATGTGATTAAATTTTAGAATTTAAGAAAAACCGTTGTCTTTGTGGTTTTAATTTTCTGCATCATATGAATATAATGAAGAGAATTGCATCACTTGTATAAGCATATCCGTTTCTTCACAATGATATATTGTTTTTGTGTGAAGCCGTGTCTTGTAGAAAAGTGCTTGGATATGAATACAATTGAGTGTTGATGCATTGGTTGTTATTTCATAGTTGATGTACGGATTGCCATGTAGTTATTAATTGATGAAGATGAAGTAACCGTTTAAATAAAAAAAAAAAAAAAAAACTGCTTCAGTTTTGTACTGCTTGGGTTCTTAATGTCACGGATTGCATGTAGAATCTGTTGTCATGTACGGATTAAACCTTTTGATTAGCGGTTTTGAATAAGCGGTTTTAAAGATATTAACTTCTAAGCGGTACGGATTGCATATATTGAATCTGCATTTAAATTTCCAATTGGAAAAGTGAATCCGCAAGGATTCCAACGTTCTGATCATTATGTATATATATTATTTGATTTGGCCATATTGCATAAGTTAAAGTAAGAGTCAACCATCAGGTTATATATATATATATATTATAATATATATATATATAAAGTAATAATTATATATTATATATATATTAATTTGAATATTATATTATATATAATATAATATAAATTTTTATATATAATAAAGATTTTTATTACGTTATATATATTTATATATATATTTAGATACGTTAATGCTAGGGTTAAGAAATTTATTCCTAATTAGATTAGGATTATTTTTCAACGTGTCTAGCATTATTATGTGACTTAATCTTAAAAACCTTTATTTTAAAATATCTAGTGGGAGAGAGATTCAAGGGTTGGATCTCACGGCCTCCATTGTTGGTTCATTGTAGTGTGAAATATATACTTTGTCTTTGCCTCGAGCTTAGCATTCCATGCGGAGAGTATTTATTTCATGGTCCTACAAGATTGAATTTCTTGGTTTATAGTGGTTTGATAAACACCTTGTCTTAGCTTCGAGCTTTGCATTCCATGCGGATGGTGTTTTATCATGGTACTACAAAATAAGTCTGTTAAAGGGATGAGATGTGGTTACACATGATTCTAGACAATGGTATACACTAGACTAAGTATTTTAGTATCCTCTATGCTGAGTTCTTACTATTATTACTTAGAGGCTAAATGTAAAACGGCATATTATTAGTGTTTGATAAGAGTTATCATGATAGCACTAATAATGAGAATAGTTCTCAATCAATCATAGTATTTTATGTTCACTCTATGCTGAGGGATATTGAATATGAAATTGGGTTGTCGTTGCATATATTATTTTATGGTTTTATTAAGGTTCCATATTATATGCTTATATGCTAAATTGATAATGTCCAATTTACTTATTATATTCATGTTTATTATTTTCAGATTTGTCATGGCATCATTTAGCCCACTTGTTTCTATTCTTAATCAAAACAAACTGACTGGATCCAACTATGTTGATTGGAAAAGAAATTTGGACATTGTTCTTACTGCTGAAGAGCACAAATATGTGCTTACTCAACCATGTCCTAACTTTCCTTCATTAGATGCTCCTCTTGAGGAAAAACAGCGATATGATCGTTGGCAGAAATCTAATGAGATGGCCAAGTGCTACATCCTAGCATCTATCTCAAATGTTCTACAGCATCAAATGCAGGATGTAGAACTTGCTTCGGACATAATGCATAGTCTGAAGGAGATGTTTGGTGAGCAAGGCCGTTCTGCAAGGCAAGAAACCATGAGGCAAATTTATAATACCAAAATGGCTGCAGGAAGTTCAGTGAGGAGAGCATTGTCTTAGGATGATTGCTAATCTGAACACATTGGAAGTTTTAGGTGCCGACATTGATGGAGAATCCCAAGTGGATATGATACTCCAGTCACTACCAGAATCATTCAAGGAATTCAGACTCAATTATAACATGAACAAAAAGATTTATTCTTTGTCTGAATTAATGAATGAGTTAGTGGCGGCGGAAGGCATCCTTGGTACTTCTAGTGTTGAAGCCAATGTGGGTGAAGCTTCTACTTCTCAACCTAAGTCGAAAGGCAAGGGTAAGAAGAAGAAGAAGAAGGACTTCACTAAGAAAGATGGTAAACAAATTGCCTTAGGGGTTGCCAACAAAGGAAAGAAAACCAAAGGAAAGTGTTTCCATTGTGGTGAGAAAGGACATTGGAAGAGGAATTGTCCAACATACAAGGCTGCCAAGAATAAAGGTATGAAAAGTTCATTTCTTCTTGAAATATGTTTGGTACAGAATCCAACAGATTCCTGGTGTGTGGATTCAGGTTGTACTAATCATATCTGCAATTCTTTGCAGGGGTTCCAGGAGACCAGAAAGTTGAATGAGGGAGAACTATTTCTTACTTTGGCTGATGGGAGCAAGATTCCGGTTGAAGCTGTTGGAGTGTTTAATTTGTGTTTTAAGTCTAGAGTTTTAATATTGGAAGACTGTTTGTATGTACCTAATGTTCGTAGGAACTTAATTTCTGCAACTTACTTAGGTAAACATGGATATTGTATTATCCTGAAAGACAATGTTGTAATAAAGAAGGATAAAGTATTTATCTGTTCTGGCAATATTGTGGATGGTCTTTATATTTTAACTCCTGATAAGCATGAATTATACAATTCTGAATTAGATAGTAACTCTCATGTGAAATCATTAAAGAGAAAGTTTCCTTCTACTAGTGATGCATATCTATGGCACTTGCGTTTAGGTCATATTAATTCAAGTAGGATTCAAAGACTAATCAAAGATGGACTTTTACAGCCCATGGACTTTGATGGTTTTCCAGTTTGTGAATCTTGTTTGGAAGGTAAGATGACCAAACGACCTTTTAATGCAAAGGGTAGAAGAGCCCAAGATTTGCTAGAACTAGTACATTCAGATGTATGTGGTCCTATGTCAATCCAAGCAAGAGGTGGCTATGAATAT
The DNA here is from genome assembly GCA_020976635.1 of Castanea crenata. NCBI lineage: Eukaryota > Viridiplantae > Streptophyta > Magnoliopsida > Fagales > Fagaceae > Castanea > Castanea crenata. The sequence continues at coordinate 6,611 of JAGHPS010000869.1, forward strand.
TTCATTACTTTCACTGATGATTACTCTAGATTTGGTTATGTGTACCTAATGAAAATGAAGTCCGAAGCCTTTGAAAAGTTCAAAGAGTTTAGGGCTAAAGTTGAGAATCAATTGGGTAAACACATAAAAGCCATTCGATCTGATCGAGGTGGCGAATACCTTCTTGGTGATTTTAAGGATTACTTGACTGAAAATGGGATTATATCCCAATTGCCTGCACCTGGAACTCCACAACAAAATGGTGTAGCAGAAAGAAGGAATAGGACTCTTTTAGATATGGTTAGGTCCATGTTGAGTTATTCGACTCTACCCATTTCTTTTTGGGGATATGCCTTAAATACTGCAATGTATCTTCTGAATTTAGTACCTTCAAAGTCTATTCCTAAAACACCTGTAGAGTTGTGGAATGGGCGTAAGCCTAGTATGAGACATCTCCACATTTGGGGTTGTCCAGCACATGTGTTGAAAGGAAAGTCTGACAAGTTACAGTCTAAAACAGAAGTGGTATTTTTTGTAGGGTATCCAAAAGGAACAGTTGGAGGTTTATTCTATAGTCATAACGATAATAAAGTGTTTGTTAGCACAAATGCCAAATTCTTGGAAAATGACTATATGAATAATTTTACTCCTAGAAGTAGAGTTGTCTTGGCTGAAATGAATGAACCTGTAGTTGAACAACCAATGGATGAAACTAGGGATGATGTGATTGTATTAGATACACCACAAGATACTACTCATGAGATATCTAGTACACAGGTGCCTCGTCGTAGTGGGAGAATTATTCGGCCTCCTATAAGATTCATAGGTTTAGGAGAAACTTATGAGGCTATCTCAGAAGAGGCTGAATCGGATCCTTACACTTATGATGAAGCAATGAATGATATAGATGCACATCATTGGGTCCAAGCTATGAAATCTGAATTGGATTCTATGAATTCAAATCATGTATGGGATCTTGTAAAGGCGCCTAACGGCATTAAACCTGTTGGTTGCAAATGGGTTTACAAGAGGAAGAGAGGGATAGATGGAAAGGTTGAAACCTTTAAAGCAAGACTAGTGGCGAAAGGGTATACACAAAAAGAAGGCATTGATTATGATGAAACTTTTTCGCCAGTAGCCATGCTTAAATCTATCAGAATTCTCTTATCCATTGCTACTCATTATGATTATGAGATTTGGCAAATGGATGTCAAGACTGCATTTCTTAATGGCAATCTTGAAGAAGAAATATACATGTTGCAACCAGAAGGTTTATAGCAAAGAACCAAGAGCATATGGTATGCAAGTTGAATAGGTCCATTTATGGACTTAAACAAGCATCTAGATCATGGAACATCAGATTTGATCAAGCAATCAAGTCATTTGGTTTTGAACAAATCTTGATGAACCATGTGTGTACAAAAGACATCGAGACAAAGTAGTAATGTTCCTAGTGCTTTATGTTGATGATATTCTACTCATTGGGAATGATGTAGGGGTAATGTCATCGGTTAAAGTTTGGTTGTCAAGCTAATTTGATATGAAGGACTTGGGTGAGGCTAACTTTATTCTAGGGATCAAGCTTTGGCGAGATCGCAAGAATAAGATGTTAGGCTTATCACAAGCTGGATATATAGATAAGGTTCTAGAACGGTTTAGCATGCAAAACTCCAAGAAAGGATTGCTTCCTTTTAGACATGGAGTTCCTCTGTCTGATGACCAAAGGCCTAAGACTCAAGAGGAAGAAAATATGATGAGACAAGTTCCTTATGCTTCTGCAGTGGGAAGTCTCATGTATGCCATGCTTTGTACTAGACCAGATATTTGTTATTCAGTTGGCATGGTCAGCCGATATCAATCAAATCCAGGACCAAAACATTGGCAAGCTGTAAAGCATATTCTCAAGTATCTTCGGAGAACGAGAGATATATGCTTGTTACCATAGTGAGGATTTGATTCCCATTGGCTATACAGATTCAGACTTTCAGTCAGATCTAGATTTCAGAAAATCCACTTCAGGATGTGTTTTCACCTTGGGAGGTGGAGCCATAAGTTGGAGGAGCGTTAAGCAATCTTGTATTGCGGACTCCACCATGGAAGCCGAGTACGTTGCTGCTTGTGAAGCAGCAAAGGAGGCTGTTTGGCTCAAGAAATTCCTTTCTGATCTTGGTGTTGTAAGAATGGAGCAACTTCCCATTACATTGTTTTGCGACAATAGTGGAGCGGTTGCACAATCCAAAGATCCAAGGAATCACAAGAAAGGAAAGCACATTGAGAGGAAGTACCATATCATTCGAGACATTGTTGCTCGTGGAGATGTTGTGGTAGCAAAGATTGAAAGTGCAAATAATCTAGCAGATCCTTTTACCAAAGCCTTACCTCAAAGGACTTTCGAGTCACATTTGGAGGGAATGGGAGTTAGATTAGTGCACAATAGTCTTTAGGGCAAGTGGGAGATTGTTAGGATTAGTGCCCTTAAATCCTATTGTATGATGCTATGTATGATATTATGTATGCCATTGTGTATTGTATGACATGATGTATGACTTAATATTGTGTTTGATAAAATTATTTTATTATTATCTAAAATAATGGTAACATGAATATTGGACATTATCATATAGTCCATGAGATGCATTGTATGTGATTTATGTGAAAAGTCACAGAAGATGTAAATCACAAGTTCTTTGTAAACTCAGAATTTATAGTTCGTAGTCGGTGATGAAATTGGGCATTTCATTTGCGAAGACTATAACGTGTCAACTAAGATGATTTGTCTTGATCATGGAAGTGGAAACTTCTAGTTGACATGTTGATATGTTTTAAGAGTTAAGACATATTGAACTGGACCGCTGTGAGATTTATTATTCTCCTAACGACTGTCAAATGAATAATAAATCTCACGACTTTTATTTGCATGAACTCTTAATCCTGAGAGAATAATGGACTTGATCATGAAGTGTAGGTTGCTTTGATATATCAGGAGTGAGACTTGAAGTGACGGTCAAAACCTCAGTATGTTGGGCAGCCACATTTAGTGTTGATGGAACATATATTCTCAAGATGGAATTCATAGTCTCTTGATGGAGATATAAAATATTCCCTTGAGATAAGTTTAATGGGTTCAGTTATTCAGAGAGTTAGGCCTAACCACTTAGTAAGAAATTGCTAAAGTATATATTTATGAAATTGGATTTCATAAATATATAATGAATAACTTTAAAGAATTAAACCGGGTACTCAAGGATAAGATGTAGTAATTTACAAAGTGGCAGTCTACGTTTATGACTTTGTGTTACTACGAATATTTTATGAAGGGGTTACGTGTATAATAAAGTCTTGGGATATAATATATTAATAAGGCCTAGAGTGCAATTATATTTATATAGTGGTATTAAATATAATTAATGGTAACTTTGGACTTGTCAAGAGTTGACGGAAAAGCCCAAGGCCCATTGGAGCTAGTGTCTTATTGGTCCCTTTTAGTCCCACTCCAAGCCACACACTAAAGCCCAATTGGAAAGGCCCAATAGGCCAACCCAATTAGATAATCAGTTAATTATAAAGGGAGAAACATACAGAATTTTTATTAGATAAGATTAGAAAGAAAAAGAAACGGTGTGTGAGAGAGTGTGAGACACACTTTCATTCTCACTTTGAAAAACTGATTGAGAGACCACACATCTTGGGCGTAAAGTGGAATTGGAGTGAAGATTAAAAGTGTTCCCAAGTGCTTCTAATCTTCGTTTTGAATTTCTCCACACCAAGGTACGCTATCTTGTTCTTAAATTCTGAAATTTATGTTGTGCACGTTATCAATCATGAATGAAATAGACCCTAGTTCGTCGCTTCCGCTGTGGGTTTTGCATGAGATGCAAAACCAGAATTTTTCCTTCAAGTCAGATGGGAAAAAAAAAATCTAGTTTAAGAATTGTACGAAATTGTCCTGTCGTCCGACTGATCAAGAATTTTTACCAGAATATGGCGTAGGCATTTTTGCCCCAAAACACGAAGATAGCATATTTAGTGGTCCTAGAAACAACTATAGAATTCTTTTGAAAGAATAAAAAATCTGGGGTAAATATTGCACGAATATGCCCCCTGCTCCGACTGGTCAACAATTTTGGCCAGAACGCAATGTGGTCATTTTTGCACGAAAACAAGATGGTACTATATTTAGAGGTCCATGAAACAAATGTAACAGTCAGTCAGATGGGAAAAAAAAAATCTAGTTTAAGAATTGTACGAAATTGTCCTGTCGTCCGACTGATCAAGAATTTTTACCAGAATATGGCGTCGGCATTTTTGCCCCAAAACCGAAGATAGCATATTTAGTGGTCCTAGAAACAACTATAGAATTCTTTGAAAGAATAAAAAATCTGGGGTAAATATTGCACGAATATGCCCCCTGCTCCGACTGGTCAACAATTTAGGCCAGAACGCAATATGGTAATTTTTGCACGAAAACGAGATGGTACTATATTTAGAGGTCCGTGAAACAAATGGAATAGTCAGTCAGATGGGAAAAAAAAAACTTGTTTAAGAATTGTACGAAATTGTCCTGTTGTTCGACTGTTCAAGAATTTTTACCTTAATATGGCGTCGGCATTTTTGCACCAAAACTTGAAGATAGCATATTTTGTGGTCCTAGAAACAACTGTAAAACTCTTTCGAAAGAATAAAAAATCTCGAGTAAATATTGCACGAATATACCCCTTGCTTCGACAGTTCAACAATTTTGGCCAAAACGCAATGTGGTCGTTCTTGCACGAAAACAAGACGGTACTAGATTTAGATGTCCATGAAACAAATGTAATAGTCAGTCGGATGGAAAAAGTAAAAAAAAAAACTTGTTTAACAATTGTGCGAAATTGTCCTGTTGTTCGACAAGTCAAGAAATTTTTCCAAAATATGTTGTCGGCATTTTTCCACCAAAACTTAAAGGAAGCATATTTAGTGGTCCTAGAAATAACTGTAAAATTCTTTCGAAAGAATAAAAAAATCTCGGGTAAATATTGTACGATATGCCCCCAGCTCCGACCGGTCAACAATTTTGGCCAGAACGCAATGTGGTCATTTTTGCACGAAAACAAGATGGTACTATATTTAGAGGTCCATGAAACAAATGTAATAGTCAGTCATATGGGAAAAAAAAAAAAACTAGTTTAAGAATTGTACGAAATTGTCCTGTCGTTCGACTGGTCAAGAATTTTTACCAGAATATGGCGTCGGCATTTTTGCACCAGAACTTGAAGATAGCATATTTAGTTGTCCTAGAAACAACTGCAAAACTCTTTCGAAAGAATATAAAATCTCGAGTAAATATTCCACGAATATGCCCCTAGCTCCGACTGGTCAACAATTTTGGCAAAAACGCAATGTGGTCGTTCTTGCACGAAAACAAGATGGTACTAGATTTAGATGTCCTTGAAATAAATGTAACAGTCAGTCAGATGGAAAAAGTAAAAAAAAAAACTTGTTTAACAATTGTACGAAATTGTCCTGTTGTTCGACAAGTCAAGAAATTTTTCCAAAATATATTGTCGGCATTTTTCCACCAAAACTTAAAGGAAGCATATTTAGTGGTCCTAGAAATAACTGTAAAATTCTTTCGAAAGAATAAAAAATCTCGGGTAAAGATTGTACGAATATGCCCCCAGCTCCGACCGGTCACAATTTTGGCCAGAATGCAATGTGGTCATTTTTGCACGAAAACAATATGGTACTATATTTAGAGGTCCATGAAACAAATGTAATAGTCAGTTAGATGGGGAAAAAAAAAATCTAGTTTAAGAATTGTACGAAATTGTCCTGTCGTTCGACTGATCAAGAATTTTTACCAGAATATGGCGTCGGCATTTTTGCCCCAAAACATGAATATAGCATATCTAGTGGTCCTAGAAACAACTATAGAATTCTTTGAAAGAATAAAAAATCTGGGGTAAATATTGCACGAATATGCCCCCTGCTCCAACTGGTCAACAATTTAGGCCAGAACGTAATGTGGTCATTTTTGCACGAAAAAAAGATGGTACTATATTTAGAGGTCCATGAAACAAATGTAATAGTCAGTCAGATGGGAAAAAAAAAAAACTTGTTTAAGAATTGTACGAAATTGTCTTGTCGTTCGACAGGTCAAGAATTTTAACCAGAATATGGCGTCGGAATTTTTGCACCAGAACTTGAAGATAGCATATTTAGTTGTCCTAGAAACAACTGTAAAACTCTTTCGAAAGAATATAAAATCTCTAGTAAATATTCCCCGAATATGCCCCTTGCTCCGACTGGTCAACAATTTTGGCCAAAACGCAATGTGGTCGTTCTTGAACGAAAACAAGATGGTACTGGATTTAGATGTCCATGAAACAAATGTAACAGTCAGTCGGATGGAAAAAGTAAAAAAAATAACTTGTTTAACAATTGTACGAAATTGTTCCTGTTGTTCAACAGGTCAAGAATTTTTCCAAAATATGTTGTCGGCATTTTTCCGCCAAAACTTAAAGGAAGCATATTTAGTGGTCCTAGAAATAACTGTAAAATTCTTTCGAAAGAATAAAAAATCTCGGGTAAATATTGTACGAATATGCCCCCAGCTCCGATCGGTCAACAATTTTGGCCAAAACGCAATGTGGTCATTTTTGCACGAAAACAAGATGGTACTATATTTAGAGGTCCATGAAACAAATGTAATAGTCAGTTAGATGGGAAAAAAAAATCTAGTTTAAGAATTGTACGAAATTGTCCTGTCGTTCGACTGATCAATAATTTTTACGAGAATATGGCGTCGGCATTTTTACCCCAAAACATGAAGATAGCAAATTTAGTGGTCCTAGAAACAACTATAGAAATCTTTTGAAAGAATAAAAAAACTGGGGTAAATATTGCACGAATATGCCCCCTGCTCCGACTGGCCAACAATTTAGGCCCGAACGCAATGTGGTCATTTTTGCACGAAAACAAGATGGCACTATATTTAGAGGTCCATGAAACAAATGTAATAGTCAGTCAGATGGGAAAAAAAAAAACTAGTTTAAGAATTGTACGAAATTGTCCTCTCGTTCGACTGGTCAAGAATTTTTACCAGAATATGGCGTCGGCATTTTTGCACCAGAACTTGAAGATAGCATATTTAGTTGTCCTAGAAACAACTGTAAAATACTTTCGAAAGAATATAAAATCTCGAGTAAATATTCCACGAATATGCCCCTTGCTCCGACTGGTCAACAATTTTGGCCAAAACGCAATGTGGTCGTTCTTGCACGAAAACAAGATGGTACTAGATTTAGATGTCCATGAAACAAATGTAACAGTCAGTCGGATGGAAAAAGTAAAAAAAAAAAACTTGTTTAACAATTGTACGAAATTGTCCTGTTGTTCGACAAGGTCAATGAATTTTTTCCAAAATATGTTGTCGGCATTTTTCCACCAAAACTTAAAGAAAGCATATTTAGTGGTCCTAGAAATAACTGTAAAATTCTTTCGAAAGAATAAAAAATCTCGGGTAATCTTGTACGAATATGCCCCCAGCTCCGACCGGTCAACAATTTTGGCCAGAACGCAATGTGGTCATTTTTGCACGAAACAAGATGGTACTATATTTAGAGGTCCATGAAACAAATGTAATAGTCAGTCAGATGGGGAAAAAAAAATCTAGTTTAAGAATTGTACGAAATTGTCCTGTCGTTCGACTGGTCAATAATTTTTACCAGAATATGGCGTCGGCATTTTTTGCCCAAAACATGAAGATAGCATATTTAGTGGTCGTAGAAACAACTATAGAAATCTTTTGAAAGAATAAAAATCTGGGGTAAATATTGCACGAATATGCCCCCTGCTCCGACCGGTCAACAATTTGGCCAGAACGCAATGTGGTCATTTTTGCACGAAAACAAGATGGTACTATATTTAGAGGTCCATGAAACAAATGTAATAGTCCGTCAGATGGGCAAAAAAAAACTAGTTTAAGAATTGTACGAAATGTCCTGTTGTTCGACTGGTCAAGAATTTTTACCAGCATATGGCGTCGGCATTTTTGCACCAGAACTTGAAGATAGCATATTTAGTTGTCCTAGAAACAACTGTAAAACTCTTTCGAAAGAATAAAAAATCTCGAGTAAATATTGCCACGAATATGCTCCTTGCACCGACTGGTCAACAATTTTGGCCCAAACGCAATGTGGTCGTTCTTACACGAAAACAAGATGGTACTAGATTTAGATGTCCATGAAACAAATGTAACAGTCAGTTGGATGGAAAAAGTAAAAAAAAAACTTGTTTAACAATTGTACGAAATTGTCCTGTTGTTCGACAGGTCATGAATTTTTTCCAAAATATGTTGTCGGCATTTTTCCACCAAAACTTAAAGAAAGCATATTTAGTGGTCCTAGAAATAACTGTAAAATTCTTTCGAAAGAATAAAAAATCTCGGGTAAATCTTGTACGAATATGCCCCCAGCTCCGACCGGTCAAGAATTTTGGCCAGAACGCAATGTGGTCATTTTTGCACGAAAACAAGATGGTACTATATTTAGAGGTCCATGAAACAAATGTAATAGTCAGTCAGATGGGGAAAAAAAATCTAGTTTAAGAATTGTACAAAATTGTCCTGTCGTTCGACTGATCAATAATTTTTACCAGAATATGGCGTCGGCATTTTTGCCCCCAAAACATGAAGATAGCATATTTAGTGGTCGTAGAAACAACTATAGAATTCTTTTGAAAGAATAAAAAATCTGGGGTAAATATTGCACGAATATGCCCCCTGCTCCGACGGTCAACAATTTTAGGCCAGAACGCAATGTGGTCATTTTTGCACGAAAACAAGATGGTACTATATTTAGAGGTCCATGAAACAAATGTAATAGTCAGTCAGATGGGCAAAAAAAAACTTGTTTAAGAATTGTACGAAAATGTCCTGTGTTCGACTGGTCAAGAATTTTTACCAGCATATGGCGTCGGCATTTTTTGCACCAGAACTTGAAGATAGCATATTTAGTTGTCCTAGAAACAACTGTAAAACTCTTTCGAAAGAATATAAAATCTCGAGTAAATATTGCACGAATATGCTCCTTGCACCGACTGGTCAACAATTTTGGCCCAAACGCAATGTGGTCGTTCTTACACGAAAACAAGATGGTACTAGATTTAGATGTCCATGAAACAAATGTAACAGTCAGTTGGATGGAAAAAGTAAAAAAAAAACTTGTTTAACAATTGTACGAAATTGTCCTGTTGTTCGACAGGTCATGAATTTTTTCCAAAATATGTTGTCGGCATTTTTCCACCAAAACTTAAGAAGCATATTTAGTGGTCCTAGAAATAACTGTACAATTCTTTCGAAAGAATAAAAAATCTCGGGTAAATCTTGTACGAATATGCCCCCAGCTCCGACCGGTCAACAATTTTGGCCAGAACGCAATGTGGTCATTTTTGGCACGAAAACAAGATGGTACTATATTTAGAGGTCCATGAAACAAATGTAATAGTCAGTCAGATGGGAAAAAAAAAATCTAGTTTAAGAATTGTACGAAAATTGTCCTGTCGTTCGACTGATCAATAATTTTTACCAGAATATGGCGTCGGCATTTTTGCCCCAAAACACTGAAGATAGCATATTTAGTGGTCCTAGAAACAACTATAGAAATTCTTTTGAAAGAATAAAAAATCTGGGGTAAATATTGCACGAATATGCCCCCTGCTCCGAACTGGTCAACAATTTTAGGCCAGAACGCAATGTGGTCATTTTTGCACGAAAACAAGATGGTACTATATTTAGAGGTCCATGAAACAAATGTAATAGTCAGTCAGATGGGCAAAAAAAAAACTTGTTTAAGAATTGTACGAAATGTCCTGTTGTTCGACTGGTCAAGAATTTTTACCAGCATATGGCGTCGGCATTTTTTGCACCAGAACTTGAAGATAGCATATTTAGTTGTCCTAGAAACAACTGTAAAACTCTTTCGAAAGAATAAAAATCTCGAGTAAATATTGCACGAATATGCCCCTTGCTCCGACTGGTCAACAATTTTGGCCAAACGCAATTTCGTCGTTCTTGCACGAAAACAAGATGGTACTAGTTTTAGATGTCCATGAAACAAATGTAACAGTCAGTCGGATGGAAAAAGTAAAAAAAAAATCTTGTTTAACAGCTCTACGAAATTGTCCTGTTGTTCGACAGGTCATGAATTTTTTGCAAAATATGTTGTCGGCATTTTTCCACCAAAATTAAAGAAAGCATATTTAGTGGACCTAGAAATAACCGTAAAATTCGTTCGTAAGAATAAAAAATCTCGGGTAAATATTGTACGAATATGGCCCCAGCTTCGACCGGTCAACAATTTTGGCCAGAACGCAATGTGGTCATTTTTGCACGAAAACAAGATGGTACTATATTTAGCGGTCCAGGAAACAAATGAATAGTCAGTCAGATGGGAAAAAAAAAAAATCTAGTTTAAGAATTGTACGAAATTGTCCTGTCGTCTGACTGATCAAGAATTTTTACCAGAATATGGCGTCGGCATTTTTGCCCCAAACCTGAAGATAGCATATTTAGTGGTCCTAGAAACAACTATAGAATTCTTTTGAAAGAATAAAAAATCTGGGTAAATATTGCACGAATATGCCCCCTGCTCCAACTGGTCAACAATTTAGGCCAGAACGCAATATGGTCATTTTTGACGAAAACAAGATGGTACTATATTTAGAGGTCCGTGAAAACAAATGGAATAGTCAGTCAGATGGGAAAAAAAAAAATCTAGTTTAAGAATTGTACGAAATTGTCCTGTTGTTCGACTGATCAAGAATTTTTACCAGAATATGGCGTCGGCATTTTTGCCCCAAAACGCGAAGATAGCATATTTAGTGGTCCTAGAAAGAACTATAGAATTCTTTTGAAAGAATAAAAAACTGGGGTAAATATTGCACGAAAATGCCCCTTGCTCCGACTGGTCAACAATTTTGGCCAGAACGCAATGTGGTCATTTTTGCATGAAATCAAGATGGTAGTATATTTACAGGTCCATGAAACAAATGTAATAGTCAGTCAGATGGGAAAAAAAAAACTAGTTTAGGAATTGTACGAAATTGTCCGGTTGTTCGACGGGTCAAGAATTTTTACCAGAATATGGCGTCGGCATTTTTGCACCAAAACTTGAAGATAGCATATTTTGTGGTCCTAGAAACAACTGTAAAACTCTTTCGAAAGAATAAAAATCTCGAGTAAATATTGCACGAATATGCCCCTTGCTCCGACTGGTCCACAATTTTGGCCAAAACGCAATGTGGTCGTTCTTGCACGAAAACAAGATGGTACTAGATTTAGATGTCCATGAAACAAATGTAACAGTTGGTCGGATGGAAAAAGTAAAAAAAAAAAACTTGTTTAACAACTGTACGAAATTGTCCTGTTGTTCGACAGGTCAAGAATTTTTTCCAAAATATATTGTCGGCATTTTTCCACCAAAACTTAAAGAAAGAATATTTAGTGGTCCTAGAAATAACTGTAAAATTCTTTCGAAAGAATAAAAAATCTCGGGTAAATATTGTACGAATATGGCCCCAGCTTCGACCGGTCAACAATTTTGGCCAGAACGCAATGTGGTCATTTTTGCATGAAAACAAGATGGTACTATATTTAGAGGTCCATGAAACAAATGTATACTCAGTCAGATGGGAAAAAAAAAAATCTAGTTTAAGAATTGTACGAAATTGTCCTGTCGTTCGACTGATCAAGAATTTTTACGAGAATTTGGCGTCGGCATTTTTGCCCCAAAACATGAAGATAGCATATTTAGTGGTCCTAGATACAACTATAGAAATCTTTTGAAAGAATAAAAAATCTGGGGTAAATATTGCATGAATATGCCCCCTGCTCCGACTGGTCAACAATTTTGGCCAGAACGCAATGTGGTCATTTTTGCACGAAAACAAGATGGTACTATATTTAGAGGTCCATGAAACAAATGTAATAGTCAGTCAGATGGGCAAAAAAAAACTTGTTTAAGAATTGTACGAAATTGTCCTGTTGTTCGACTGGTCAAGAATTTTTACCAGAATATGGCGTCGGCATTTTGGCACCAGAACTTGAAGATAGCATATTTAGTTGTCCTAGAAACAACTGTAAAACTCTTTCGAAAGAATAAAAAATCTCGAGTAAATATTGCACGAATATGCCCCTCGCTCCGACTGGTCAACAATTTTGGCCAAACACAATGTGGTCGTTCTTGCACGAAAACAAGATGGTACTAGATTTAGATGTCCATGAAACAAATGTAACAGTCAGTTGGATGGAAAAGTAAAAAAAAAACTTGTTTAACAATTGTACGAAATTGTCCTGTTGTTCGACAGGTCATGAATTTTTTCCAAAATATGTTGTCGGTATTTTTCCACCAAACTTAAAGATAGCATATTTAGTGGTCCTAGAAATAACTGTAAAATTCTTTCGAAAGAATAAAAAATCTCGGGTAAATATTGTACGAATATGGCCCCAGCTTCGACCGGTCAACAATTTTGGCCAGAACGCAATGTGGTCATTTTTGCACGAAAACAAGATGGTACTATATTTAGAGGTCCAGGAAACAAATGTAATAGTCAGTCAGATGGGAAAAAAAAAACTTGTTTAAGAATTGTACGAAATTGTCCTGTGTTCGACTGTCAAAAATTTTTACCAGAATATGGCGTCGGCATTTTTGCACCAAAACTTGAAGATAGCATATTTTGTGGTCCTAGAAACAACTGTAAAACTCTTTCGAAAGAATAAAAAATTTCGAGTAAATATTGCACGAATATGCCCCTTGCTCCGACTGGTCAACAATTTTGGCCAAACGCAATGTGGTCGTTCTTGAACGAAAACAAGATGGTACTAGATTTAGATGTCCATGAAACAAATATAACTGTCAGGTCGGATGGAAAAAAGTAAAAAAAAAAACTTGTTTAACAATTGTACGAATTGTCCTGTTGTTCGGACAAGTCAAGAAATTTTTCCAAAATATATTGTCGGCATTTTTCCACCAAAACTTAAAGGAAGCTATTTAGTGGTCCTAGAAATAACTGTAAAATTCTTTCGAAAGAATAAAAAATCTCGGGTAAATATTGTACGAATATGCCCCCCAGCTCCGACCGGTCAACAATTTTGGCCAGAACGTATGTGGTCATTTTTGCACGAAAACAAGATGGTACTATATTTAGAGGTCCATGAAACAAATGTAATAGTCAGTTAGATGGGGAAAAAAAATCTAGTTTAAGAATTGTACGAAATTGTCCTGTCGTTCGACTGATCAATAATTTTTACCAGAATATGGCGTCGGCATTTTTGCCCCAAACACTGAAGATAGCATATTTAGTGGTCCTAGAAACAACTATAGAATTCTTTTGAAAGAATAAAAAATCTGGGGTAAATATTGCACGAAAATGCCCCTTGCTCCGACTGGTCAACAATTTAGGCCAGAACGCAATGTGGTCATTTTTGCACGAAAACAAGATGGTACTATATTTAGAGGTCCATGAAACAAATGTAATAGTCAGTCAGATGGGAAAAAAAAAACTAGTTTAAGAATTGTACGAAATTGTCCAGTCGTTCGACTGGTCAAGAATTTTTACCAAAATATGGCGTCGGCATTTTTGCACCTAGAACTTGAAGATAGCATATTTAGTTGTCCTAGAAACAACTGTAAACTCTTTCGAAAGAATATAAAATCTCGAGTAAATATTCCACGAATATGCCCCTTGCTCCGTCTGGTCAACAATTTTGGCCAAAACGCAATGTGGTCGTTCTTGCACGAAAACAAGATGGTACTATATTTAGATGTCCATGAAACAAATGTAACAGTCAGTCCGATGGAAAAAGTAAAAAAACAAAACTTGTTTAACAATTGTACGAAATTGTCCAGTTGCTCGACAAGTTAAGAAATTTTTCCAAAATATGTTGTCGGCGTTTTTCCACCAAAACTTAAAGGAAGCATATTTAGTGGTCCTAGAAATAACAGTAAAATTCTTTCGAAAGAATAAAAAATCTCGGTTAAATATTGTACGAATATGCCCCCAGCTCCGACCGGTCAACAATTTTGGCCAGAACGCAATGTGGTCATTTTTGCACGAAAACAAGATGGTACTATATTTAGAGGTCCATGAAACAAATGTCTCAGTCAGATGGGAAAAAAAAAAATCTAGTTTAAGAATTGTACGAAATTGTCCTGTCGTCTGACTGATCATGAATTTTTACCAGAATATGGCGTAGGCATTTTTGCCCCAAAACACGAAGATAGCATATTTAGTGGTCCTAGAAACAACTATAGAATTCTTTTGAAAGAATAAAAAATCTGGGTAAATATTGCACGAATATGCCCCCTGCTCCAACTGGTCAACAATTTAGGCCAGAACGCAATATGGTCATTTTTGGACGAAAACAAGATGGTACTATATTTAGAGGTCCGTGAAACAAATGGAATAGTCAGTCAGATGGGAAAAAAAAAATCTAGTTTAAGAATTGTACGAAATTGTCCTGTTGTTCGACTGATTAAGAATTTTTACCAGAATATGGCGTCGGCATTTTTGCCCCAAAACGCGAAGATAGCATATTTAGTGGTCCTGGAAAGAACTATAGAATTCTTTTGAAAGAATAAAAAATCTGGGGTAAATATTGCACGAAAATGCCCCCTGCTCCGACTGGTCAACAATTTAGGCCAGAACGCAATGTGGTCATTTTTGCACGAAAACAAGATGGTACTATATTAGAGGTCCGTGAAACAAATGGAATAGTCAGTCAGATGGGAAAAAAAAAAACTTGTTTAAGAATTGTACGAAATTGTCCTGTTGTTCGACTGTTCAAGAATTTTTTACCAGAATATGGCGTCGGTATTTTTGGACCAAAACTTGAAGATAGCATATTTTGTGGTCCTAGAAACAACTGTAAAACTCTTTCGAAAGAATAAAAAATCTCGAGTAAATATTGCACGAATATGCCCCTTGCTTCGACTGTTCAACAATTTTGGCCAAAACGCAATGTGGTCGTTCTTGCACGAAAACAAGATGGTACTAGATTTAGATGTCCATGAAACAAATATAACAGTCAGTCCGATGGAAAAAGTAAAAAAAAAAACTTGTTTAACAATTGTACGAAATTGTCCAGTTGTTCGACAAGTCAAGAAATTTTTCCAAAATATGTTGTCGGCATTTTTCCACCAAAACTTAAAGGTAAGCATATTTAGTGGTCCTAGAAATAACTGTAAAATTCTTTCGAAAGAATAAAAATCTCGGTTAAATATTGTACGAATATGCCCCCAGCTCCGACCGGTCAACAATTTTGGCCAGAACGCAATGTGTCATTTTTGCACGAAAACAAGATGGTACTATATTTAGAGGTCCATGAAACAAATGTAATAGTCAGTCAGATGGGAAAAAAAAAATCTCGTTTAACGAATTGTACGAAATTGTCCTGTTGTTCGATCATGATCAAGAATTTTTACCAAATATGGCTGTCGGCATTTTTGCCCCAAAAACTGAAGATAGCATATTTAGTGGTCCTAGAAACTAACTTCGAATTCTTTTGAAAGAATATAAAAATCTGGGTAATATTGCACGAAAATGCCCCCATGCTCCGACTGGTCAACCATTTAGGGCCAGAACGCAATGTGGTCATTTTTTGCACGAAAACAAGATGGTACTATATTTAGAGGTCCATGAAACAAATGTAATAGTCAGTCAGATGGGAAAAAAAAAACTAGTTTAAGAATTGTACGAAATTGTCAGTCGTTCGACTGGTCACTGAATTTTTACCAGAATATGGCGTCGGCATTTTTTGCACTAGAACTGAAGATAGCATATTTAGTTGTCCTAGAAACAACTGTAAAACTCTTTCGAAGAATATAAAATCTCGAGTAAATATTCCACGAATATGCCCCTTGCTCCGACTGGTCAACAATTTTGGCCAAAACGCAATGTGGTCGTTCTTGCACGAAAACAAGATGGTACTAGATTTAGATGTCCATGAAACAAATGTAACAGTCAGTCGGATGGAAAAAGTAAAAAAAAAACTTGTTTAACAATTGTACGAAATTGTCCATGTTGTTCGACAAGTAAGAAATTTTTCCAAAATATGTTGTCGGCATTTTTCCACCAAAACTTAAAGGAAGCATATTTAGTGGTCCTAGAAATAACTGTAAAATTCTTTCGAAAGAATAAAAAATCTCGGGTAAATATTGTACGAATATGCCCCCAGCCTCCGACCGGGTCAACAATTTTGGCCAGAACGCAATGTGGTCATTTTGCACGGAAAACAAGATGGTACTATATTTAGAGGTCCATGAAACAAATGTAATAGTCAGTCAGATGGGAAAAAAAAATCCTAGTTTAAGAATTGTACGAAATTGTCCTGTCGTCTGACCTGATCATGAATTTTTACCAGAATATGGCGTAGGACATTTTTGCCCCAAAACACGAAGGATAGCATATTTAGGGTCCTAAGAAACAACTATAGAATTCCTTTTGAAAGATAAAAAATGCTGGGGTAAATATTTGCACGAATAGGCCCCATGCTCCACCTGGTCAACATTTAGGCCAGACGCATATGGTCATTTTTGGACGAAAAACAGAATGGTACCTATATTTAGAGGTCCGTTGAAACAAAGTGGGAAATAGTCAGTCAGATGGGAAAAAAAAAATCTAGTTTAAGAATGTACGAAATTGTCCTGTTGTTGCGACTGATTAAGAATTTTTACCAGAATATGGGTCGGCATTTTTGCCCCACCACGCCGAAGATAGCATATTTAGTGGTCCTAGGAAAGCAACTATAGAATTCTTTTTGAAAGAATAAAAAAATCTGGGGTAAATAGTGCACGAAATATGCCCCCTGCTCACCGACTGGTCACACAATTTAGGCCAGAACGCTAATGTGGTCATTTTTGCACGAAAACAAGATGGTACTCTATTTAGAGGTCCAGTGAAACAAATGTAATAGTCAGTCAGATGGGAAAAAAAAAACTGTTTAAGAATTGTACGAAATTGTCCTGTCTGTTCGACTGTTATATGAATTTTTACCAGAATATGGCGTCGGCATTTTGGACCAAAACTTGAAGATAGCATATTTGTGGTCCTAGAAACAACTGTAAAACTCTTTCGAAAGAATATAAAATTCGGTAAATATTGCGAATATGCCCCTGCCCCGATGGTCAAAATTTTGGCCAAACGCAATGTGGTGTTCTTGAACGAAAACAAGATGGTACTAGATTAGATGTCCATGAAACAAATGTAACTGTCAGTCGGATGGAAAAAAAAAAAAAAAAACTTGTTTAACAATTGTACGAAATTGTCCTGTTGTTCGACAAGTCAAGAATTTTTCCAAAATATTGTCGGCATTTTTCCACCAAAACTTAAAGGAAGCATATTTAGGGTCCTAGAAATAACTGTAAAATTCTTTCGAAAATGAAAAATATCGGGGAAATATTGTACGAATATGCCCCTACGCCGACCGGTCAACAATTTTGGCAAGAACGCATGTGGTCATTTGCACGAAACAAGATGGTACTATATTTAGAGGTCCAGGAAACAAATGTAATAGTCAGTTGCTGGGGAAAAAAAAAAAATCTAGTTAAGAATGTACAAAATTCCTGTCGTTGACTGATCAAGAATTTTTTACCAAAATATGGCTTCGGCATTTTGCCCCAAAACTGAAGATAGCATATTTAGTGGTCGTTAGAAACAACTATAGAATCTTTGAAAGAATAGAAATCTGGGGTAAAATTACGACTATGCCCCTGCTCCGACCGGTCAACAATTTTGGCCAACGCAATGTGGTGATTTTTGCACGAAAACAAGGGTACTATATTTAGAGTCCATGAAACAAATGTAATAGTCAGTCAGATGGGAAAAAAAAACTGGTTAAGAATT
>JAGHPS010000870.1:0-24356 GCA_020976635.1 Castanea crenata
CTTGTTTAAGTGTAGTACTCGGACGCAAAACCGGGTGGAAATGCTGTCTGGTCATGGTTAAACAGAACCTTAGTTATTGTCGGGTCCCGGACCTTACTACTTTGGGAAAATTAACATTTGAAGTAAAAACAATTCTTTAAGAATCAAACAGAAACTTGGTTAAGTGTAGTCCGGACCACAAAACCTTTTGGAAATTGATGTCTTGTTTCATTTGTTTAAACAGGAACCTTAGTTATGTCGGGTCCCGGACTTCTACTTTGGGAAACTTAAATTTGAAAGTAACAATTTTTAAGAATCAACAGACTGGTTAAGTGTATAGTCCTCGGACCGCAAACCTTGTGGAAATTGAGTATTGTCATTGTTAAAACAGAACCTTATTTTATGTCGGGTCCCGTACCTCACTTTTGGAAAATTAACATTTGAAGTAACAATTTTTAAGAATCAAACAGAACTTAGGTTTAACGTGTAGTCCTCGGACCGCAAACCTTGTGGAATTGCTGTCTTGTCATTTTGCATGAAACAGCACCCATAGTTATGTCGGGTCCCCGGACCCTCCTACTTTGGGAAAATTAACATTTGAACGTAACACAATTCTTTAAGAATCAAACAGAAACTTGGTTACAGTGTATAGTCCTCGGACCGCAAACCTTGTGGAAATTGATGTCTTGTCATTTGTTAAACAGAACCTTAGTTATGTCGGGTCCCCGGACCTCCTACTTTGGGAAAATTAACATTTGAAGTAACAATTCTTTAAGAATCAAACAGAAACTTGGTTAAGTGTAGTCCTCGGACCGCAAACCTTGTGGAAATTGATGTCTTGTCATTTGTTAAACAGAACCTTAGTTATGTCGGGTCCCCGGACCTCCTACTTTGGGAAAATTAACATTTGAAGTAACAATTCTTTAAGAATCAAACAGAAACTTGGTTAAGTGTAGTCCTCGGACCGCAAACCTTGTGGAAATTGATGTCTTGTCATTTGTTAAACAGAACCTTAGTTATGTCGGGTCCCCGGACCTCCTACTTTGGGAAAATTAACATTTGAAGTAACAATTCTTTAAGAATCAAACAGAAACTTGGTTAAGTGTAGTCCTCGGACCGCAAACCTTGTGGAAATTGATGTCTTGTCATTTGTTAAACAGAACCTTAGTTATGTCGGGTCCCCGGACCTCCTACTTTGGGAAAATTAACATTTGAAGTAACAATTCTTTAAGAATCAAACAGAAACTTGGTTAAGTGTAGTCCTCGGACCGCAAACCTTGTGGAAATTGATGTCTTGTCATTTGTTAAACAGAACCTTAGTTATGTCGGGTCCCCGGACCTCCTACTTTGGGAAAATTAACATTTGAAGTAACAATTCTTTAAGAATCAAACAGAAACTTGGTTAAGTGTAGTCCTCGGACCGCAAACCTTGTGGAAATTGATGTCTTGTCATTTGTTAAACAGAACCTTAGTTATGTCGGGTCCCCGGACCTCCTACTTTGGGAAAATTAACATTTGAAGTAACAATTCTTTAAGAATCAAACAGAAACTTGGTTAAGTGTAGTCCTCGGACCGCAAACCTTGTGGAAATTGATGTCTTGTCATTTGTTAAACAGAACCTTAGTTATGTCGGGTCCCCGGACCTCCTACTTTGGGAAAATTAACATTTGAAGTAACAATTCTTTAAGAATCAAACAGAAACTTGGTTAAGTGTAGTCCTCGGACCGCAAACCTTGTGGAAATTGATGTCTTGTCATTTGTTAAACAGAACCTTAGTTATGTCGGGTCCCCGGACCTCCTACTTTGGGAAAATTAACATTTGAAGTAACAATTCTTTAAGAATCAAACAGAAACTTGGTTAAGTGTAGTCCTCGGACCGCAAACCTTGTGGAAATTGATGTCTTGTCATTTGTTAAACAGAACCTTAGTTATGTCGGGTCCCCGGACCTCCTACTTTGGGAAAATTAACATTTGAAGTAACAATTCTTTAAGAATCAAACAGAAACTTGGTTAAGTGTAGTCCTCGGACCGCAAACCTTGTGGAAATTGATGTCTTGTCATTTGTTAAACAGAACCTTAGTTATGTCGGGTCCCCGGACCTCCTACTTTGGGAAAATTAACATTTGAAGTAACAATTCTTTAAGAATCAAACAGAAACTTGGTTAAGTGTAGTCCTCGGACCGCAAACCTTGTGGAAATTGATGTCTTGTCATTTGTTAAACAGAACCTTAGTTATGTCGGGTCCCCGGACCTCCTACTTTGGGAAAATTAACATTTGAAGTAACAATTCTTTAAGAATCAAACAGAAACTTGGTTAAGTGTAGTCCTCGGACCGCAAACCTTGTGGAAATTGATGTCTTGTCATTTGTTAAACAGAACCTTAGTTATGTCGGGTCCCCGGACCTCCTACTTTGGGAAAATTAACATTTGAAGTAACAATTCTTTAAGAATCAAACAGAAACTTGGTTAAGTGTAGTCCTCGGACCGCAAACCTTGTGGAAATTGATGTCTTGTCATTTGTTAAACAGAACCTTAGTTATGTCGGGTCCCCGGACCTCCTACTTTGGGAAAATTAACATTTGAAGTAACAATTCTTTAAGAATCAAACAGAAACTTGGTTAAGTGTAGTCCTCGGACCGCAAACCTTGTGGAAATTGATGTCTTGTCATTTGTTAAACAGAACCTTAGTTATGTCGGGTCCCCGGACCTCCTACTTTGGGAAAATTAACATTTGAAGTAACAATTCTTTAAGAATCAAACAGAAACTTGGTTAAGTGTAGTCCTCGGACCGCAAACCTTGTGGAAATTGATGTCTTGTCATTTGTTAAACAGAACCTTAGTTATGTCGGGTCCCCGGACCTCCTACTTTGGGAAAATTAACATTTGAAGTAACAATTCTTTAAGAATCAAACAGAAACTTGGTTAAGTGTAGTCCTCGGACCGCAAACCTTGTGGAAATTGATGTCTTGTCATTTGTTAAACAGAACCTTAGTTATGTCGGGTCCCCGGACCTCCTACTTTGGGAAAATTAACATTTGAAGTAACAATTCTTTAAGAATCAAACAGAAACTTGGTTAAGTGTAGTCCTCGGACCGCAAACCTTGTGGAAATTGATGTCTTGTCATTTGTTAAACAGAACCTTAGTTATGTCGGGTCCCCGGACCTCCTACTTTGGGAAAATTAACATTTGAAGTAACAATTCTTTAAGAATCAAACAGAAACTTGGTTAAGTGTAGTCCTCGGACCGCAAACCTTGTGGAAATTGATGTCTTGTCATTTGTTAAACAGAACCTTAGTTATGTCGGGTCCCCGGACCTCCTACTTTGGGAAAATTAACATTTGAAGTAACAATTCTTTAAGAATCAAACAGAAACTTGGTTAAGTGTAGTCCTCGGACCGCAAACCTTGTGGAAATTGATGTCTTGTCATTTGTTAAACAGAACCTTAGTTATGTCGGGTCCCCGGACCTCCTACTTTGGGAAAATTAACATTTGAAGTAACAATTCTTTAAGAATCAAACAGAAACTTGGTTAAGTGTAGTCCTCGGACCGCAAACCTTGTGGAAATTGATGTCTTGTCATTTGTTAAACAGAACCTTAGTTATGTCGGGTCCCCGGACCTCCTACTTTGGGAAAATTAACATTTGAAGTAACAATTCTTTAAGAATCAAACAGAAACTTGGTTAAGTGTAGTCCTCGGACCGCAAACCTTGTGGAAATTGATGTCTTGTCATTTGTTAAACAGAACCTTAGTTATGTCGGGTCCCCGGACCTCCTACTTTGGGAAAATTAACATTTGAAGTAACAATTCTTTAAGAATCAAACAGAAACTTGGTTAAGTGTAGTCCTCGGACCGCAAACCTTGTGGAAATTGATGTCTTGTCATTTGTTAAACAGAACCTTAGTTATGTCGGGTCCCCGGACCTCCTACTTTGGGAAAATTAACATTTGAAGTAACAATTCTTTAAGAATCAAACAGAAACTTGGTTAAGTGTAGTCCTCGGACCGCAAACCTTGTGGAAATTGATGTCTTGTCATTTGTTAAACAGAACCTTAGTTATGTCGGGTCCCCGGACCTCCTACTTTGGGAAAATTAACATTTGAAGTAACAATTCTTTAAGAATCAAACAGAAACTTGGTTAAGTGTAGTCCTCGGACCGCAAACCTTGTGGAAATTGATGTCTTGTCATTTGTTAAACAGAACCTTAGTTATGTCGGGTCCCCGGACCTCCTACTTTGGGAAAATTAACATTTGAAGTAACAATTCTTTAAGAATCAAACAGAAACTTGGTTAAGTGTAGTCCTCGGACCGCAAACCTTGTGGAAATTGATGTCTTGTCATTTGTTAAACAGAACCTTAGTTATGTCGGGTCCCCGGACCTCCTACTTTGGGAAAATTAACATTTGAAGTAACAATTCTTTAAGAATCAAACAGAAACTTGGTTAAGTGTAGTCCTCGGACCGCAAACCTTGTGGAAATTGATGTCTTGTCATTTGTTAAACAGAACCTTAGTTATGTCGGGTCCCCGGACCTCCTACTTTGGGAAAATTAACATTTGAAGTAACAATTCTTTAAGAATCAAACAGAAACTTGGTTAAGTGTAGTCCTCGGACCGCAAACCTTGTGGAAATTGATGTCTTGTCATTTGTTAAACAGAACCTTAGTTATGTCGGGTCCCCGGACCTCCTACTTTGGGAAAATTAACATTTGAAGTAACAATTCTTTAAGAATCAAACAGAAACTTGGTTAAGTGTAGTCCTCGGACCGCAAACCTTGTGGAAATTGATGTCTTGTCATTTGTTAAACAGAACCTTAGTTATGTCGGGTCCCCGGACCTCCTACTTTGGGAAAATTAACATTTGAAGTAACAATTCTTTAAGAATCAAACAGAAACTTGGTTAAGTGTAGTCCTCGGACCGCAAACCTTGTGGAAATTGATGTCTTGTCATTTGTTAAACAGAACCTTAGTTATGTCGGGTCCCCGGACCTCCTACTTTGGGAAAATTAACATTTGAAGTAACAATTCTTTAAGAATCAAACAGAAACTTGGTTAAGTGTAGTCCTCGGACCGCAAACC
Organism: Castanea crenata; assembly: GCA_020976635.1. Lineage (NCBI taxonomy): Eukaryota > Viridiplantae > Streptophyta > Magnoliopsida > Fagales > Fagaceae > Castanea > Castanea crenata. The sequence continues at coordinate 5,057 of JAGHPS010000870.1, forward strand.
TTGTGGAAATTGATGTCTTGTCATTTGTTAAACAGAACCTTAGTTATGTCGGGTCCCCGGACCTCCTACTTTGGGAAAATTAACATTTGAAGTAACAATTCTTTAAGAATCAAACAGAAACTTGGTTAAGTGTAGTCCTCGGACCGCAAACCTTGTGGAAATTGATGTCTTGTCATTTGTTAAACAGAACCTTAGTTATGTCGGGTCCCCGGACCTCCTACTTTGGGAAAATTAACATTTGAAGTAACAATTCTTTAAGAATCAAACAGAAACTTGGTTAAGTGTAGTCCTCGGACCGCAAACCTTGTGGAAATTGATGTCTTGTCATTTGTTAAACAGAACCTTAGTTATGTCGGGTCCCCGGACCTCCTACTTTGGGAAAATTAACATTTGAAGTAACAATTCTTTAAGAATCAAACAGAAACTTGGTTAAGTGTAGTCCTCGGACCGCAAACCTTGTGGAAATTGATGTCTTGTCATTTGTTAAACAGAACCTTAGTTATGTCGGGTCCCCGGACCTCCTACTTTGGGAAAATTAACATTTGAAGTAACAATTCTTTAAGAATCAAACAGAAACTTGGTTAAGTGTAGTCCTCGGACCGCAAACCTTGTGGAAATTGATGTCTTGTCATTTGTTAAACAGAACCTTAGTTATGTCGGGTCCCCGGACCTCCTACTTTGGGAAAATTAACATTTGAAGTAACAATTCTTTAAGAATCAAACAGAAACTTGGTTAAGTGTAGTCCTCGGACCGCAAACCTTGTGGAAATTGATGTCTTGTCATTTGTTAAACAGAACCTTAGTTATGTCGGGTCCCCGGACCTCCTACTTTGGGAAAATTAACATTTGAAGTAACAATTCTTTAAGAATCAAACAGAAACTTGGTTAAGTGTAGTCCTCGGACCGCAAACCTTGTGGAAATTGATGTCTTGTCATTTGTTAAACAGAACCTTAGTTATGTCGGGTCCCCGGACCTCCTACTTTGGGAAAATTAACATTTGAAGTAACAATTCTTTAAGAATCAAACAGAAACTTGGTTAAGTGTAGTCCTCGGACCGCAAACCTTGTGGAAATTGATGTCTTGTCATTTGTTAAACAGAACCTTAGTTATGTCGGGTCCCCGGACCTCCTACTTTGGGAAAATTAACATTTGAAGTAACAATTCTTTAAGAATCAAACAGAAACTTGGTTAAGTGTAGTCCTCGGACCGCAAACCTTGTGGAAATTGATGTCTTGTCATTTGTTAAACAGAACCTTAGTTATGTCGGGTCCCCGGACCTCCTACTTTGGGAAAATTAACATTTGAAGTAACAATTCTTTAAGAATCAAACAGAAACTTGGTTAAGTGTAGTCCTCGGACCGCAAACCTTGTGGAAATTGATGTCTTGTCATTTGTTAAACAGAACCTTAGTTATGTCGGGTCCCCGGACCTCCTACTTTGGGAAAATTAACATTTGAAGTAACAATTCTTTAAGAATCAAACAGAAACTTGGTTAAGTGTAGTCCTCGGACCGCAAACCTTGTGGAAATTGATGTCTTGTCATTTGTTAAACAGAACCTTAGTTATGTCGGGTCCCCGGACCTCCTACTTTGGGAAAATTAACATTTGAAGTAACAATTCTTTAAGAATCAAACAGAAACTTGGTTAAGTGTAGTCCTCGGACCGCAAACCTTGTGGAAATTGATGTCTTGTCATTTGTTAAACAGAACCTTAGTTATGTCGGGTCCCCGGACCTCCTACTTTGGGAAAATTAACATTTGAAGTAACAATTCTTTAAGAATCAAACAGAAACTTGGTTAAGTGTAGTCCTCGGACCGCAAACCTTGTGGAAATTGATGTCTTGTCATTTGTTAAACAGAACCTTAGTTATGTCGGGTCCCCGGACCTCCTACTTTGGGAAAATTAACATTTGAAGTAACAATTCTTTAAGAATCAAACAGAAACTTGGTTAAGTGTAGTCCTCGGACCGCAAACCTTGTGGAAATTGATGTCTTGTCATTTGTTAAACAGAACCTTAGTTATGTCGGGTCCCCGGACCTCCTACTTTGGGAAAATTAACATTTGAAGTAACAATTCTTTAAGAATCAAACAGAAACTTGGTTAAGTGTAGTCCTCGGACCGCAAACCTTGTGGAAATTGATGTCTTGTCATTTGTTAAACAGAACCTTAGTTATGTCGGGTCCCCGGACCTCCTACTTTGGGAAAATTAACATTTGAAGTAACAATTCTTTAAGAATCAAACAGAAACTTGGTTAAGTGTAGTCCTCGGACCGCAAACCTTGTGGAAATTGATGTCTTGTCATTTGTTAAACAGAACCTTAGTTATGTCGGGTCCCCGGACCTCCTACTTTGGGAAAATTAACATTTGAAGTAACAATTCTTTAAGAATCAAACAGAAACTTGGTTAAGTGTAGTCCTCGGACCGCAAACCTTGTGGAAATTGATGTCTTGTCATTTGTTAAACAGAACCTTAGTTATGTCGGGTCCCCGGACCTCCTACTTTGGGAAAATTAACATTTGAAGTAACAATTCTTTAAGAATCAAACAGAAACTTGGTTAAGTGTAGTCCTCGGACCGCAAACCTTGTGGAAATTGATGTCTTGTCATTTGTTAAACAGAACCTTAGTTATGTCGGGTCCCCGGACCTCCTACTTTGGGAAAATTAACATTTGAAGTAACAATTCTTTAAGAATCAAACAGAAACTTGGTTAAGTGTAGTCCTCGGACCGCAAACCTTGTGGAAATTGATGTCTTGTCATTTGTTAAACAGAACCTTAGTTATGTCGGGTCCCCGGACCTCCTACTTTGGGAAAATTAACATTTGAAGTAACAATTCTTTAAGAATCAAACAGAAACTTGGTTAAGTGTAGTCCTCGGACCGCAAACCTTGTGGAAATTGATGTCTTGTCATTTGTTAAACAGAACCTTAGTTATGTCGGGTCCCCGGACCTCCTACTTTGGGAAAATTAACATTTGAAGTAACAATTCTTTAAGAATCAAACAGAAACTTGGTTAAGTGTAGTCCTCGGACCGCAAACCTTGTGGAAATTGATGTCTTGTCATTTGTTAAACAGAACCTTAGTTATGTCGGGTCCCCGGACCTCCTACTTTGGGAAAATTAACATTTGAAGTAACAATTCTTTAAGAATCAAACAGAAACTTGGTTAAGTGTAGTCCTCGGACCGCAAACCTTGTGGAAATTGATGTCTTGTCATTTGTTAAACAGAACCTTAGTTATGTCGGGTCCCCGGACCTCCTACTTTGGGAAAATTAACATTTGAAGTAACAATTCTTTAAGAATCAAACAGAAACTTGGTTAAGTGTAGTCCTCGGACCGCAAACCTTGTGGAAATTGATGTCTTGTCATTTGTTAAACAGAACCTTAGTTATGTCGGGTCCCCGGACCTCCTACTTTGGGAAAATTAACATTTGAAGTAACAATTCTTTAAGAATCAAACAGAAACTTGGTTAAGTGTAGTCCTCGGACCGCAAACCTTGTGGAAATTGATGTCTTGTCATTTGTTAAACAGAACCTTAGTTATGTCGGGTCCCCGGACCTCCTACTTTGGGAAAATTAACATTTGAAGTAACAATTCTTTAAGAATCAAACAGAAACTTGGTTAAGTGTAGTCCTCGGACCGCAAACCTTGTGGAAATTGATGTCTTGTCATTTGTTAAACAGAACCTTAGTTATGTCGGGTCCCCGGACCTCCTACTTTGGGAAAATTAACATTTGAAGTAACAATTCTTTAAGAATCAAACAGAAACTTGGTTAAGTGTAGTCCTCGGACCGCAAACCTTGTGGAAATTGATGTCTTGTCATTTGTTAAACAGAACCTTAGTTATGTCGGGTCCCCGGACCTCCTACTTTGGGAAAATTAACATTTGAAGTAACAATTCTTTAAGAATCAAACAGAAACTTGGTTAAGTGTAGTCCTCGGACCGCAAACCTTGTGGAAATTGATGTCTTGTCATTTGTTAAACAGAACCTTAGTTATGTCGGGTCCCCGGACCTCCTACTTTGGGAAAATTAACATTTGAAGTAACAATTCTTTAAGAATCAAACAGAAACTTGGTTAAGTGTAGTCCTCGGACCGCAAACCTTGTGGAAATTGATGTCTTGTCATTTGTTAAACAGAACCTTAGTTATGTCGGGTCCCCGGACCTCCTACTTTGGGAAAATTAACATTTGAAGTAACAATTCTTTAAGAATCAAACAGAAACTTGGTTAAGTGTAGTCCTCGGACCGCAAACCTTGTGGAAATTGATGTCTTGTCATTTGTTAAACAGAACCTTAGTTATGTCGGGTCCCCGGACCTCCTACTTTGGGAAAATTAACATTTGAAGTAACAATTCTTTAAGAATCAAACAGAAACTTGGTTAAGTGTAGTCCTCGGACCGCAAACCTTGTGGAAATTGATGTCTTGTCATTTGTTAAACAGAACCTTAGTTATGTCGGGTCCCCGGACCTCCTACTTTGGGAAAATTAACATTTGAAGTAACAATTCTTTAAGAATCAAACAGAAACTTGGTTAAGTGTAGTCCTCGGACCGCAAACCTTGTGGAAATTGATGTCTTGTCATTTGTTAAACAGAACCTTAGTTATGTCGGGTCCCCGGACCTCCTACTTTGGGAAAATTAACATTTGAAGTAACAATTCTTTAAGAATCAAACAGAAACTTGGTTAAGTGTAGTCCTCGGACCGCAAACCTTGTGGAAATTGATGTCTTGTCATTTGTTAAACAGAACCTTAGTTATGTCGGGTCCCCGGACCTCCTACTTTGGGAAAATTAACATTTGAAGTAACAATTCTTTAAGAATCAAACAGAAACTTGGTTAAGTGTAGTCCTCGGACCGCAAACCTTGTGGAAATTGATGTCTTGTCATTTGTTAAACAGAACCTTAGTTATGTCGGGTCCCCGGACCTCCTACTTTGGGAAAATTAACATTTGAAGTAACAATTCTTTAAGAATCAAACAGAAACTTGGTTAAGTGTAGTCCTCGGACCGCAAACCTTGTGGAAATTGATGTCTTGTCATTTGTTAAACAGAACCTTAGTTATGTCGGGTCCCCGGACCTCCTACTTTGGGAAAATTAACATTTGAAGTAACAATTCTTTAAGAATCAAACAGAAACTTGGTTAAGTGTAGTCCTCGGACCGCAAACCTTGTGGAAATTGATGTCTTGTCATTTGTTAAACAGAACCTTAGTTATGTCGGGTCCCCGGACCTCCTACTTTGGGAAAATTAACATTTGAAGTAACAATTCTTTAAGAATCAAACAGAAACTTGGTTAAGTGTAGTCCTCGGACCGCAAACCTTGTGGAAATTGATGTCTTGTCATTTGTTAAACAGAACCTTAGTTATGTCGGGTCCCCGGACCTCCTACTTTGGGAAAATTAACATTTGAAGTAACAATTCTTTAAGAATCAAACAGAAACTTGGTTAAGTGTAGTCCTCGGACCGCAAACCTTGTGGAAATTGATGTCTTGTCATTTGTTAAACAGAACCTTAGTTATGTCGGGTCCCCGGACCTCCTACTTTGGGAAAATTAACATTTGAAGTAACAATTCTTTAAGAATCAAACAGAAACTTGGTTAAGTGTAGTCCTCGGACCGCAAACCTTGTGGAAATTGATGTCTTGTCATTTGTTAAACAGAACCTTAGTTATGTCGGGTCCCCGGACCTCCTACTTTGGGAAAATTAACATTTGAAGTAACAATTCTTTAAGAATCAAACAGAAACTTGGTTAAGTGTAGTCCTCGGACCGCAAACCTTGTGGAAATTGATGTCTTGTCATTTGTTAAACAGAACCTTAGTTATGTCGGGTCCCCGGACCTCCTACTTTGGGAAAATTAACATTTGAAGTAACAATTCTTTAAGAATCAAACAGAAACTTGGTTAAGTGTAGTCCTCGGACCGCAAACCTTGTGGAAATTGATGTCTTGTCATTTGTTAAACAGAACCTTAGTTATGTCGGGTCCCCGGACCTCCTACTTTGGGAAAATTAACATTTGAAGTAACAATTCTTTAAGAATCAAACAGAAACTTGGTTAAGTGTAGTCCTCGGACCGCAAACCTTGTGGAAATTGATGTCTTGTCATTTGTTAAACAGAACCTTAGTTATGTCGGGTCCCCGGACCTCCTACTTTGGGAAAATTAACATTTGAAGTAACAATTCTTTAAGAATCAAACAGAAACTTGGTTAAGTGTAGTCCTCGGACCGCAAACCTTGTGGAAATTGATGTCTTGTCATTTGTTAAACAGAACCTTAGTTATGTCGGGTCCCCGGACCTCCTACTTTGGGAAAATTAACATTTGAAGTAACAATTCTTTAAGAATCAAACAGAAACTTGGTTAAGTGTAGTCCTCGGACCGCAAACCTTGTGGAAATTGATGTCTTGTCATTTGTTAAACAGAACCTTAGTTATGTCGGGTCCCCGGACCTCCTACTTTGGGAAAATTAACATTTGAAGTAACAATTCTTTAAGAATCAAACAGAAACTTGGTTAAGTGTAGTCCTCGGACCGCAAACCTTGTGGAAATTGATGTCTTGTCATTTGTTAAACAGAACCTTAGTTATGTCGGGTCCCCGGACCTCCTACTTTGGGAAAATTAACATTTGAAGTAACAATTCTTTAAGAATCAAACAGAAACTTGGTTAAGTGTAGTCCTCGGACCGCAAACCTTGTGGAAATTGATGTCTTGTCATTTGTTAAACAGAACCTTAGTTATGTCGGGTCCCCGGACCTCCTACTTTGGGAAAATTAACATTTGAAGTAACAATTCTTTAAGAATCAAACAGAAACTTGGTTAAGTGTAGTCCTCGGACCGCAAACCTTGTGGAAATTGATGTCTTGTCATTTGTTAAACAGAACCTTAGTTATGTCGGGTCCCCGGACCTCCTACTTTGGGAAAATTAACATTTGAAGTAACAATTCTTTAAGAATCAAACAGAAACTTGGTTAAGTGTAGTCCTCGGACCGCAAACCTTGTGGAAATTGATGTCTTGTCATTTGTTAAACAGAACCTTAGTTATGTCGGGTCCCCGGACCTCCTACTTTGGGAAAATTAACATTTGAAGTAACAATTCTTTAAGAATCAAACAGAAACTTGGTTAAGTGTAGTCCTCGGACCGCAAACCTTGTGGAAATTGATGTCTTGTCATTTGTTAAACAGAACCTTAGTTATGTCGGGTCCCCGGACCTCCTACTTTGGGAAAATTAACATTTGAAGTAACAATTCTTTAAGAATCAAACAGAAACTTGGTTAAGTGTAGTCCTCGGACCGCAAACCTTGTGGAAATTGATGTCTTGTCATTTGTTAAACAGAACCTTAGTTATGTCGGGTCCCCGGACCTCCTACTTTGGGAAAATTAACATTTGAAGTAACAATTCTTTAAGAATCAAACAGAAACTTGGTTAAGTGTAGTCCTCGGACCGCAAACCTTGTGGAAATTGATGTCTTGTCATTTGTTAAACAGAACCTTAGTTATGTCGGGTCCCCGGACCTCCTACTTTGGGAAAATTAACATTTGAAGTAACAATTCTTTAAGAATCAAACAGAAACTTGGTTAAGTGTAGTCCTCGGACCGCAAACCTTGTGGAAATTGATGTCTTGTCATTTGTTAAACAGAACCTTAGTTATGTCGGGTCCCCGGACCTCCTACTTTGGGAAAATTAACATTTGAAGTAACAATTCTTTAAGAATCAAACAGAAACTTGGTTAAGTGTAGTCCTCGGACCGCAAACCTTGTGGAAATTGATGTCTTGTCATTTGTTAAACAGAACCTTAGTTATGTCGGGTCCCCGGACCTCCTACTTTGGGAAAATTAACATTTGAAGTAACAATTCTTTAAGAATCAAACAGAAACTTGGTTAAGTGTAGTCCTCGGACCGCAAACCTTGTGGAAATTGATGTCTTGTCATTTGTTAAACAGAACCTTAGTTATGTCGGGTCCCCGGACCTCCTACTTTGGGAAAATTAACATTTGAAGTAACAATTCTTTAAGAATCAAACAGAAACTTGGTTAAGTGTAGTCCTCGGACCGCAAACCTTGTGGAAATTGATGTCTTGTCATTTGTTAAACAGAACCTTAGTTATGTCGGGTCCCCGGACCTCCTACTTTGGGAAAATTAACATTTGAAGTAACAATTCTTTAAGAATCAAACAGAAACTTGGTTAAGTGTAGTCCTCGGACCGCAAACCTTGTGGAAATTGATGTCTTGTCATTTGTTAAACAGAACCTTAGTTATGTCGGGTCCCCGGACCTCCTACTTTGGGAAAATTAACATTTGAAGTAACAATTCTTTAAGAATCAAACAGAAACTTGGTTAAGTGTAGTCCTCGGACCGCAAACCTTGTGGAAATTGATGTCTTGTCATTTGTTAAACAGAACCTTAGTTATGTCGGGTCCCCGGACCTCCTACTTTGGGAAAATTAACATTTGAAGTAACAATTCTTTAAGAATCAAACAGAAACTTGGTTAAGTGTAGTCCTCGGACCGCAAACCTTGTGGAAATTGATGTCTTGTCATTTGTTAAACAGAACCTTAGTTATGTCGGGTCCCCGGACCTCCTACTTTGGGAAAATTAACATTTGAAGTAACAATTCTTTAAGAATCAAACAGAAACTTGGTTAAGTGTAGTCCTCGGACCGCAAACCTTGTGGAAATTGATGTCTTGTCATTTGTTAAACAGAACCTTAGTTATGTCGGGTCCCCGGACCTCCTACTTTGGGAAAATTAACATTTGAAGTAACAATTCTTTAAGAATCAAACAGAAACTTGGTTAAGTGTAGTCCTCGGACCGCAAACCTTGTGGAAATTGATGTCTTGTCATTTGTTAAACAGAACCTTAGTTATGTCGGGTCCCCGGACCTCCTACTTTGGGAAAATTAACATTTGAAGTAACAATTCTTTAAGAATCAAACAGAAACTTGGTTAAGTGTAGTCCTCGGACCGCAAACCTTGTGGAAATTGATGTCTTGTCATTTGTTAAACAGAACCTTAGTTATGTCGGGTCCCCGGACCTCCTACTTTGGGAAAATTAACATTTGAAGTAACAATTCTTTAAGAATCAAACAGAAACTTGGTTAAGTGTAGTCCTCGGACCGCAAACCTTGTGGAAATTGATGTCTTGTCATTTGTTAAACAGAACCTTAGTTATGTCGGGTCCCCGGACCTCCTACTTTGGGAAAATTAACATTTGAAGTAACAATTCTTTAAGAATCAAACAGAAACTTGGTTAAGTGTAGTCCTCGGACCGCAAACCTTGTGGAAATTGATGTCTTGTCATTTGTTAAACAGAACCTTAGTTATGTCGGGTCCCCGGACCTCCTACTTTGGGAAAATTAACATTTGAAGTAACAATTCTTTAAGAATCAAACAGAAACTTGGTTAAGTGTAGTCCTCGGACCGCAAACCTTGTGGAAATTGATGTCTTGTCATTTGTTAAACAGAACCTTAGTTATGTCGGGTCCCCGGACCTCCTACTTTGGGAAAATTAACATTTGAAGTAACAATTCTTTAAGAATCAAACAGAAACTTGGTTAAGTGTAGTCCTCGGACCGCAAACCTTGTGGAAATTGATGTCTTGTCATTTGTTAAACAGAACCTTAGTTATGTCGGGTCCCCGGACCTCCTACTTTGGGAAAATTAACATTTGAAGTAACAATTCTTTAAGAATCAAACAGAAACTTGGTTAAGTGTAGTCCTCGGACCGCAAACCTTGTGGAAATTGATGTCTTGTCATTTGTTAAACAGAACCTTAGTTATGTCGGGTCCCCGGACCTCCTACTTTGGGAAAATTAACATTTGAAGTAACAATTCTTTAAGAATCAAACAGAAACTTGGTTAAGTGTAGTCCTCGGACCGCAAACCTTGTGGAAATTGATGTCTTGTCATTTGTTAAACAGAACCTTAGTTATGTCGGGTCCCCGGACCTCCTACTTTGGGAAAATTAACATTTGAAGTAACAATTCTTTAAGAATCAAACAGAAACTTGGTTAAGTGTAGTCCTCGGACCGCAAACCTTGTGGAAATTGATGTCTTGTCATTTGTTAAACAGAACCTTAGTTATGTCGGGTCCCCGGACCTCCTACTTTGGGAAAATTAACATTTGAAGTAACAATTCTTTAAGAATCAAACAGAAACTTGGTTAAGTGTAGTCCTCGGACCGCAAACCTTGTGGAAATTGATGTCTTGTCATTTGTTAAACAGAACCTTAGTTATGTCGGGTCCCCGGACCTCCTACTTTGGGAAAATTAACATTTGAAGTAACAATTCTTTAAGAATCAAACAGAAACTTGGTTAAGTGTAGTCCTCGGACCGCAAACCTTGTGGAAATTGATGTCTTGTCATTTGTTAAACAGAACCTTAGTTATGTCGGGTCCCCGGACCTCCTACTTTGGGAAAATTAACATTTGAAGTAACAATTCTTTAAGAATCAAACAGAAACTTGGTTAAGTGTAGTCCTCGGACCGCAAACCTTGTGGAAATTGATGTCTTGTCATTTGTTAAACAGAACCTTAGTTATGTCGGGTCCCCGGACCTCCTACTTTGGGAAAATTAACATTTGAAGTAACAATTCTTTAAGAATCAAACAGAAACTTGGTTAAGTGTAGTCCTCGGACCGCAAACCTTGTGGAAATTGATGTCTTGTCATTTGTTAAACAGAACCTTAGTTATGTCGGGTCCCCGGACCTCCTACTTTGGGAAAATTAACATTTGAAGTAACAATTCTTTAAGAATCAAACAGAAACTTGGTTAAGTGTAGTCCTCGGACCGCAAACCTTGTGGAAATTGATGTCTTGTCATTTGTTAAACAGAACCTTAGTTATGTCGGGTCCCCGGACCTCCTACTTTGGGAAAATTAACATTTGAAGTAACAATTCTTTAAGAATCAAACAGAAACTTGGTTAAGTGTAGTCCTCGGACCGCAAACCTTGTGGAAATTGATGTCTTGTCATTTGTTAAACAGAACCTTAGTTATGTCGGGTCCCCGGACCTCCTACTTTGGGAAAATTAACATTTGAAGTAACAATTCTTTAAGAATCAAACAGAAACTTGGTTAAGTGTAGTCCTCGGACCGCAAACCTTGTGGAAATTGATGTCTTGTCATTTGTTAAACAGAACCTTAGTTATGTCGGGTCCCCGGACCTCCTACTTTGGGAAAATTAACATTTGAAGTAACAATTCTTTAAGAATCAAACAGAAACTTGGTTAAGTGTAGTCCTCGGACCGCAAACCTTGTGGAAATTGATGTCTTGTCATTTGTTAAACAGAACCTTAGTTATGTCGGGTCCCCGGACCTCCTACTTTGGGAAAATTAACATTTGAAGTAACAATTCTTTAAGAATCAAACAGAAACTTGGTTAAGTGTAGTCCTCGGACCGCAAACCTTGTGGAAATTGATGTCTTGTCATTTGTTAAACAGAACCTTAGTTATGTCGGGTCCCCGGACCTCCTACTTTGGGAAAATTAACATTTGAAGTAACAATTCTTTAAGAATCAAACAGAAACTTGGTTAAGTGTAGTCCTCGGACCGCAAACCTTGTGGAAATTGATGTCTTGTCATTTGTTAAACAGAACCTTAGTTATGTCGGGTCCCCGGACCTCCTACTTTGGGAAAATTAACATTTGAAGTAACAATTCTTTAAGAATCAAACAGAAACTTGGTTAAGTGTAGTCCTCGGACCGCAAACCTTGTGGAAATTGATGTCTTGTCATTTGTTAAACAGAACCTTAGTTATGTCGGGTCCCCGGACCTCCTACTTTGGGAAAATTAACATTTGAAGTAACAATTCTTTAAGAATCAAACAGAAACTTGGTTAAGTGTAGTCCTCGGACCGCAAACCTTGTGGAAATTGATGTCTTGTCATTTGTTAAACAGAACCTTAGTTATGTCGGGTCCCCGGACCTCCTACTTTGGGAAAATTAACATTTGAAGTAACAATTCTTTAAGAATCAAACAGAAACTTGGTTAAGTGTAGTCCTCGGACCGCAAACCTTGTGGAAATTGATGTCTTGTCATTTGTTAAACAGAACCTTAGTTATGTCGGGTCCCCGGACCTCCTACTTTGGGAAAATTAACATTTGAAGTAACAATTCTTTAAGAATCAAACAGAAACTTGGTTAAGTGTAGTCCTCGGACCGCAAACCTTGTGGAAATTGATGTCTTGTCATTTGTTAAACAGAACCTTAGTTATGTCGGGTCCCCGGACCTCCTACTTTGGGAAAATTAACATTTGAAGTAACAATTCTTTAAGAATCAAACAGAAACTTGGTTAAGTGTAGTCCTCGGACCGCAAACCTTGTGGAAATTGATGTCTTGTCATTTGTTAAACAGAACCTTAGTTATGTCGGGTCCCCGGACCTCCTACTTTGGGAAAATTAACATTTGAAGTAACAATTCTTTAAGAATCAAACAGAAACTTGGTTAAGTGTAGTCCTCGGACCGCAAACCTTGTGGAAATTGATGTCTTGTCATTTGTTAAACAGAACCTTAGTTATGTCGGGTCCCCGGACCTCCTACTTTGGGAAAATTAACATTTGAAGTAACAATTCTTTAAGAATCAAACAGAAACTTGGTTAAGTGTAGTCCTCGGACCGCAAACCTTGTGGAAATTGATGTCTTGTCATTTGTTAAACAGAACCTTAGTTATGTCGGGTCCCCGGACCTCCTACTTTGGGAAAATTAACATTTGAAGTAACAATTCTTTAAGAATCAAACAGAAACTTGGTTAAGTGTAGTCCTCGGACCGCAAACCTTGTGGAAATTGATGTCTTGTCATTTGTTAAACAGAACCTTAGTTATGTCGGGTCCCCGGACCTCCTACTTTGGGAAAATTAACATTTGAAGTAACAATTCTTTAAGAATCAAACAGAAACTTGGTTAAGTGTAGTCCTCGGACCGCAAACCTTGTGGAAATTGATGTCTTGTCATTTGTTAAACAGAACCTTAGTTATGTCGGGTCCCCGGACCTCCTACTTTGGGAAAATTAACATTTGAAGTAACAATTCTTTAAGAATCAAACAGAAACTTGGTTAAGTGTAGTCCTCGGACCGCAAACCTTGTGGAAATTGATGTCTTGTCATTTGTTAAACAGAACCTTAGTTATGTCGGGTCCCCGGACCTCCTACTTTGGGAAAATTAACATTTGAAGTAACAATTCTTTAAGAATCAAACAGAAACTTGGTTAAGTGTAGTCCTCGGACCGCAAACCTTGTGGAAATTGATGTCTTGTCATTTGTTAAACAGAACCTTAGTTATGTCGGGTCCCCGGACCTCCTACTTTGGGAAAATTAACATTTGAAGTAACAATTCTTTAAGAATCAAACAGAAACTTGGTTAAGTGTAGTCCTCGGACCGCAAACCTTGTGGAAATTGATGTCTTGTCATTTGTTAAACAGAACCTTAGTTATGTCGGGTCCCCGGACCTCCTACTTTGGGAAAATTAACATTTGAAGTAACAATTCTTTAAGAATCAAACAGAAACTTGGTTAAGTGTAGTCCTCGGACCGCAAACCTTGTGGAAATTGATGTCTTGTCATTTGTTAAACAGAACCTTAGTTATGTCGGGTCCCCGGACCTCCTACTTTGGGAAAATTAACATTTGAAGTAACAATTCTTTAAGAATCAAACAGAAACTTGGTTAAGTGTAGTCCTCGGACCGCAAACCTTGTGGAAATTGATGTCTTGTCATTTGTTAAACAGAACCTTAGTTATGTCGGGTCCCCGGACCTCCTACTTTGGGAAAATTAACATTTGAAGTAACAATTCTTTAAGAATCAAACAGAAACTTGGTTAAGTGTAGTCCTCGGACCGCAAACCTTGTGGAAATTGATGTCTTGTCATTTGTTAAACAGAACCTTAGTTATGTCGGGTCCCCGGACCTCCTACTTTGGGAAAATTAACATTTGAAGTAACAATTCTTTAAGAATCAAACAGAAACTTGGTTAAGTGTAGTCCTCGGACCGCAAACCTTGTGGAAATTGATGTCTTGTCATTTGTTAAACAGAACCTTAGTTATGTCGGGTCCCCGGACCTCCTACTTTGGGAAAATTAACATTTGAAGTAACAATTCTTTAAGAATCAAACAGAAACTTGGTTAAGTGTAGTCCTCGGACCGCAAACCTTGTGGAAATTGATGTCTTGTCATTTGTTAAACAGAACCTTAGTTATGTCGGGTCCCCGGACCTCCTACTTTGGGAAAATTAACATTTGAAGTAACAATTCTTTAAGAATCAAACAGAAACTTGGTTAAGTGTAGTCCTCGGACCGCAAACCTTGTGGAAATTGATGTCTTGTCATTTGTTAAACAGAACCTTAGTTATGTCGGGTCCCCGGACCTCCTACTTTGGGAAAATTAACATTTGAAGTAACAATTCTTTAAGAATCAAACAGAAACTTGGTTAAGTGTAGTCCTCGGACCGCAAACCTTGTGGAAATTGATGTCTTGTCATTTGTTAAACAGAACCTTAGTTATGTCGGGTCCCCGGACCTCCTACTTTGGGAAAATTAACATTTGAAGTAACAATTCTTTAAGAATCAAACAGAAACTTGGTTAAGTGTAGTCCTCGGACCGCAAACCTTGTGGAAATTGATGTCTTGTCATTTGTTAAACAGAACCTTAGTTATGTCGGGTCCCCGGACCTCCTACTTTGGGAAAATTAACATTTGAAGTAACAATTCTTTAAGAATCAAACAGAAACTTGGTTAAGTGTAGTCCTCGGACCGCAAACCTTGTGGAAATTGATGTCTTGTCATTTGTTAAACAGAACCTTAGTTATGTCGGGTCCCCGGACCTCCTACTTTGGGAAAATTAACATTTGAAGTAACAATTCTTTAAGAATCAAACAGAAACTTGGTTAAGTGTAGTCCTCGGACCGCAAACCTTGTGGAAATTGATGTCTTGTCATTTGTTAAACAGAACCTTAGTTATGTCGGGTCCCCGGACCTCCTACTTTGGGAAAATTAACATTTGAAGTAACAATTCTTTAAGAATCAAACAGAAACTTGGTTAAGTGTAGTCCTCGGACCGCAAACCTTGTGGAAATTGATGTCTTGTCATTTGTTAAACAGAACCTTAGTTATGTCGGGTCCCCGGACCTCCTACTTTGGGAAAATTAACATTTGAAGTAACAATTCTTTAAGAATCAAACAGAAACTTGGTTAAGTGTAGTCCTCGGACCGCAAACCTTGTGGAAATTGATGTCTTGTCATTTGTTAAACAGAACCTTAGTTATGTCGGGTCCCCGGACCTCCTACTTTGGGAAAATTAACATTTGAAGTAACAATTCTTTAAGAATCAAACAGAAACTTGGTTAAGTGTAGTCCTCGGACCGCAAACCTTGTGGAAATTGATGTCTTGTCATTTGTTAAACAGAACCTTAGTTATGTCGGGTCCCCGGACCTCCTACTTTGGGAAAATTAACATTTGAAGTAACAATTCTTTAAGAATCAAACAGAAACTTGGTTAAGTGTAGTCCTCGGACCGCAAACCTTGTGGAAATTGATGTCTTGTCATTTGTTAAACAGAACCTTAGTTATGTCGGGTCCCCGGACCTCCTACTTTGGGAAAATTAACATTTGAAGTAACAATTCTTTAAGAATCAAACAGAAACTTGGTTAAGTGTAGTCCTCGGACCGCAAACCTTGTGGAAATTGATGTCTTGTCATTTGTTAAACAGAACCTTAGTTATGTCGGGTCCCCGGACCTCCTACTTTGGGAAAATTAACATTTGAAGTAACAATTCTTTAAGAATCAAACAGAAACTTGGTTAAGTGTAGTCCTCGGACCGCAAACCTTGTGGAAATTGATGTCTTGTCATTTGTTAAACAGAACCTTAGTTATGTCGGGTCCCCGGACCTCCTACTTTGGGAAAATTAACATTTGAAGTAACAATTCTTTAAGAATCAAACAGAAACTTGGTTAAGTGTAGTCCTCGGACCGCAAACCTTGTGGAAATTGATGTCTTGTCATTTGTTAAACAGAACCTTAGTTATGTCGGGTCCCCGGACCTCCTACTTTGGGAAAATTAACATTTGAAGTAACAATTCTTTAAGAATCAAACAGAAACTTGGTTAAGTGTAGTCCTCGGACCGCAAACCTTGTGGAAATTGATGTCTTGTCATTTGTTAAACAGAACCTTAGTTATGTCGGGTCCCCGGACCTCCTACTTTGGGAAAATTAACATTTGAAGTAACAATTCTTTAAGAATCAAACAGAAACTTGGTTAAGTGTAGTCCTCGGACCGCAAACCTTGTGGAAATTGATGTCTTGTCATTTGTTAAACAGAACCTTAGTTATGTCGGGTCCCCGGACCTCCTACTTTGGGAAAATTAACATTTGAAGTAACAATTCTTTAAGAATCAAACAGAAACTTGGTTAAGTGTAGTCCTCGGACCGCAAACCTTGTGGAAATTGATGTCTTGTCATTTGTTAAACAGAACCTTAGTTATGTCGGGTCCCCGGACCTCCTACTTTGGGAAAATTAACATTTGAAGTAACAATTCTTTAAGAATCAAACAGAAACTTGGTTAAGTGTAGTCCTCGGACCGCAAACCTTGTGGAAATTGATGTCTTGTCATTTGTTAAACAGAACCTTAGTTATGTCGGGTCCCCGGACCTCCTACTTTGGGAAAATTAACATTTGAAGTAACAATTCTTTAAGAATCAAACAGAAACTTGGTTAAGTGTAGTCCTCGGACCGCAAACCTTGTGGAAATTGATGTCTTGTCATTTGTTAAACAGAACCTTAGTTATGTCGGGTCCCCGGACCTCCTACTTTGGGAAAATTAACATTTGAAGTAACAATTCTTTAAGAATCAAACAGAAACTTGGTTAAGTGTAGTCCTCGGACCGCAAACCTTGTGGAAATTGATGTCTTGTCATTTGTTAAACAGAACCTTAGTTATGTCGGGTCCCCGGACCTCCTACTTTGGGAAAATTAACATTTGAAGTAACAATTCTTTAAGAATCAAACAGAAACTTGGTTAAGTGTAGTCCTCGGACCGCAAACCTTGTGGAAATTGATGTCTTGTCATTTGTTAAACAGAACCTTAGTTATGTCGGGTCCCCGGACCTCCTACTTTGGGAAAATTAACATTTGAAGTAACAATTCTTTAAGAATCAAACAGAAACTTGGTTAAGTGTAGTCCTCGGACCGCAAACCTTGTGGAAATTGATGTCTTGTCATTTGTTAAACAGAACCTTAGTTATGTCGGGTCCCCGGACCTCCTACTTTGGGAAAATTAACATTTGAAGTAACAATTCTTTAAGAATCAAACAGAAACTTGGTTAAGTGTAGTCCTCGGACCGCAAACCTTGTGGAAATTGATGTCTTGTCATTTGTTAAACAGAACCTTAGTTATGTCGGGTCCCCGGACCTCCTACTTTGGGAAAATTAACATTTGAAGTAACAATTCTTTAAGAATCAAACAGAAACTTGGTTAAGTGTAGTCCTCGGACCGCAAACCTTGTGGAAATTGATGTCTTGTCATTTGTTAAACAGAACCTTAGTTATGTCGGGTCCCCGGACCTCCTACTTTGGGAAAATTAACATTTGAAGTAACAATTCTTTAAGAATCAAACAGAAACTTGGTTAAGTGTAGTCCTCGGACCGCAAACCTTGTGGAAATTGATGTCTTGTCATTTGTTAAACAGAACCTTAGTTATGTCGGGTCCCCGGACCTCCTACTTTGGGAAAATTAACATTTGAAGTAACAATTCTTTAAGAATCAAACAGAAACTTGGTTAAGTGTAGTCCTCGGACCGCAAACCTTGTGGAAATTGATGTCTTGTCATTTGTTAAACAGAACCTTAGTTATGTCGGGTCCCCGGACCTCCTACTTTGGGAAAATTAACATTTGAAGTAACAATTCTTTAAGAATCAAACAGAAACTTGGTTAAGTGTAGTCCTCGGACCGCAAACCTTGTGGAAATTGATGTCTTGTCATTTGTTAAACAGAACCTTAGTTATGTCGGGTCCCCGGACCTCCTACTTTGGGAAAATTAACATTTGAAGTAACAATTCTTTAAGAATCAAACAGAAACTTGGTTAAGTGTAGTCCTCGGACCGCAAACCTTGTGGAAATTGATGTCTTGTCATTTGTTAAACAGAACCTTAGTTATGTCGGGTCCCCGGACCTCCTACTTTGGGAAAATTAACATTTGAAGTAACAATTCTTTAAGAATCAAACAGAAACTTGGTTAAGTGTAGTCCTCGGACCGCAAACCTTGTGGAAATTGATGTCTTGTCATTTGTTAAACAGAACCTTAGTTATGTCGGGTCCCCGGACCTCCTACTTTGGGAAAATTAACATTTGAAGTAACAATTCTTTAAGAATCAAACAGAAACTTGGTTAAGTGTAGTCCTCGGACCGCAAACCTTGTGGAAATTGATGTCTTGTCATTTGTTAAACAGAACCTTAGTTATGTCGGGTCCCCGGACCTCCTACTTTGGGAAAATTAACATTTGAAGTAACAATTCTTTAAGAATCAAACAGAAACTTGGTTAAGTGTAGTCCTCGGACCGCAAACCTTGTGGAAATTGATGTCTTGTCATTTGTTAAACAGAACCTTAGTTATGTCGGGTCCCCGGACCTCCTACTTTGGGAAAATTAACATTTGAAGTAACAATTCTTTAAGAATCAAACAGAAACTTGGTTAAGTGTAGTCCTCGGACCGCAAACCTTGTGGAAATTGATGTCTTGTCATTTGTTAAACAGAA
This sequence comes from Castanea crenata, assembly GCA_020976635.1. NCBI lineage: Eukaryota > Viridiplantae > Streptophyta > Magnoliopsida > Fagales > Fagaceae > Castanea > Castanea crenata. The sequence goes on from JAGHPS010000870.1 coordinate 23,790, forward strand.
CCTTAGTTATGTCGGGTCCCCGGACCTCCTACTTTGGGAAAATTAACATTTGAAGTAACAATTCTTTAAGAATCAAACAGAAACTTGGTTAAGTGTAGTCCTCGGACCGCAAACCTTGTGGAAATTGATGTCTTGTCATTTGTTAAACAGAACCTTAGTTATGTCGGGTCCCCGGACCTCCTACTTTGGGAAAATTAACATTTGAAGTAACAATTCTTTAAGAATCAAACAGAAACTTGGTTAAGTGTAGTCCTCGGACCGCAAACCTTGTGGAAATTGATGTCTTGTCATTTGTTAAACAGAACCTTAGTTATGTCGGGTCCCCGGACCTCCTACTTTGGGAAAATTAACATTTGAAGTAACAATTCTTTAAGAATCAAACAGAAACTTGGTTAAGTGTAGTCCTCGGACCGCAAACCTTGTGGAAATTGATGTCTTGTCATTTGTTAAACAGAACCTTAGTTATGTCGGGTCCCGGACCTCCTACTTTGGGAAAATTAACATTTGAAGTAACAATTCTTTAAGAATCAAACAGAAACTTGGTAAGTGTAGTCCTCGGACCGCAAA
>JAGHPS010000871.1:0-24134 GCA_020976635.1 Castanea crenata
GATTTTGGGCAGTAGAGAGTCTGCTCTTCCGCTAAAATATTTAGGTCTTCTGTTGGGTGCTACCTTTAAAGATAAGATGGTTTGGAATCCTATTTTGGAGAAGATGGAGCGAGGGCTAGCTGGATGGAAGAGATTGCATTTATCTAAGGGGGGCAAGGTTACCCTTATTAAGAGTACTCTCTCTAGCTTGCTTACTTATTTTCTTCCTCTCCTTTCTATCCTAGTTACGTTGGCCAAGCGGATGGAGGAATTACAAAGAAATTTTCTTTGGAATGGTATTGGTGTCGAACGTAAACTTCATTTAGTAAATTGGTCGAAGGTCTGTAGGCCAGTGAAGAATGGAGGGCTAGGCATTCGGTTCTTGAGAAGGTTTAATTCTGCCCTTTTAGCCAAATGGTTGTGGCGTTATGGTGTGGAGAATGATGCCCTTTGGAGAAGGGTCATTGGGGCGAAGTATGAGAATGACTGGGGTGGTTGGTGTACAAAATCTGTGTCCGGGGCTTATGGTGTTTGTATGCAGAAGTCCATTAGAAGTGGTTGGCTGAATTTTTCCAAGTTCCTTCGGTATGATGTGGGTGATGGTACTCGTGTGAAGTTTTGGGTTGATGTGTGGTGTGGGGATAGTCCTCTTAAGGAGGTGTTTCCAGATTTATACAATATTAGTAGGACAAGGGATGCTTCGGTCTCTGAGGTTATGTGCTATGCAAATGGGAGAATTTTTTGGGACCTACAATTTCGCCGTTTTGTTAATGATCAAAAGTCACACTTGTTGGATTCGTGTATGGCTTTGATCTATTCCACAAAGGTGCGGGGTGTAGGTTCTGACAAGCTTTGTTGGAAGCTAGCTTGCAGGCGTGGTGAGTGGGTATTATCACTCCCTTTCCCCCCCCCCTACCACTCCTTTCTCTTGGAAAATGATATGGCAATCGAAGGTTCCCCTCGGGTTGCTTTTTTCTCTTGGACTGCTGCTCTAGGTAAGATTCTTACTATTGATAATCTTCGAAAAAGGCACTTTTTTGTTCTTGAGTGGTGTTATATGTGCAAAAGGTGTGGGGAATCTGTAGATCATCTCCTCCTTCATTGTCCTATAGCTTATGAGATGTGGAGTATGGTCTTTTACTTGTTTGGTATTTGTTGGGTGCCGCTGCAAAGGGTAGTGGATCTATTGGATTGTTGGGCTTGCAATTTCAGGCGTCATCACAATATAGTGATTCAGAGGATGGTGTCGCACTGTTTGATGTGGTGTATCTGGTAGGAACGGAATTCTAGAAGCTTTGAGGGTCACAAACAGTCCATTCTTGAGTTTAAGTATTTTTTCTTTTTTACTCTTCTCGAATGGTGTTTAGTTTAACCATCTTTTTCTCGTCTTTCCCTTCTTGTTTTGCTTGATCATTGTAATTTGGTTTCTTGATATTTTTGCCTCTTTAGTATATTTCTTATGTACGGGGTTGTGTTCTTTTCTAATATATTTTTTTCGTTACTTATCAAAAAAAAAAAAAAAATCAATGCAGAGATAAGTATGAACCTAGAACAAAGAAAAGGCCTTCTTCAATTAATGCAAATAGTCTTCTAGAGTTTGGTGTATCCAAATTAAATTTCTACCTTGAACGCATATATCCCTCTGATTGGTGTGAACAATATATTTACTTCCATGCAATACCATACCTATATCTATCAAAAAAGTGATACCATATTTTTTCCTAAGTGACTGATATGCTGTCTTCCACTTTCTTGCAGAATGTGTTGCACTGGCACATTGTAGATGCACAGTCTTTCCCTTTGGAGATACCTTCATATCCAAAACTGTGGGATGGTGCATATTCAGTTTCAGAACGATATACATTTGCTGATGCTGCAGAAATTGTGAGGCAAGTAACTTTTGAATCTACTTCACTCTACTTCACTATCTAGTTATTACCTTCATCTTTCATTATTCTTCTCATATATTGATTATTAATATTTGCAGCTATGCTCAAAGACGAGGGATCAATGTATTGGGTGAAATTGATGTTCCTGGACATGCTCGCTCATGGTAGCTACTGAAGGAAAAATTCTGGTTTTGCATCTCATGCAAAACCCACAGCGGAAGCGACGAACTAGGGTCTATTTCATTCATGATTGATAACGTGCACAACATAAATTTCAGAATTTAAGAACAAGATAGCGTACCTTGGTGTGGAGAAATTCAAAACGAAGATTAGAAGCACTTGGGAACACTTTTAATCTTCACTCCAATTCCAGTTTACGCCCAAGATGTGTGGTCTCTCAATCAGTTTTTCAAAGGGAGAATGAAAGTGTGTCTCACACTCTCTCACACACCGTTTCTTTTTCTTTTCTAATCTTATCTAATAAAAATTCTGTATGTTTCTCCCTTTATAATTAACTGATTATCTAATTGGGTTGGCCTATTGGGCCTTTCCAATTGGGCTTTAGTGTGTGGCTTGGAGTGGGACCAAAATGGACCAATAAGACACTAGCTCCAATGGGCCTTGGGCTTTTCCGTCAACTATTGACAAGTCCAAAGTTACCATTAATTATATTTAATACCACTATATAAATATAATTGCACTCTAGGCCTTATTAATATATTATATCCCAAGACTTTATTATACACGTAACCCCTTCATAAAATATTCGTAGTAACACAAAGTCATAAACGTAGACTGCCACTTTGTAAATTACTACATCTTATCCTTGAGTACCCGGTTTAATTCTTTAAAGTTATTCATTATATATTTATGAAATCCAATTTCATAAATATACTTTAGCAATTTCTTACTAAAGTGGTTAGGCCTAACTCTCTGAATAACTGAAACCATTAAACTTATCTCAAGGAATATTTTATATCTCTATTAAGAGACTATGAATTCCATATTAAGAATATATGTTCCATCAACACTAAATGTGGCTGCCCAACATACTGAGATTTTGACCGTCACTTTAGGTCTCACTCCTGATATATCAAAGCAACCTACACTTCATGATCAGGTCCATTATTCTCTCAGGATTAAGAGTTCATGCAAATAGAAGTCGTGAGATTTATTATTCATTTGACAGTCGTTAGGAGAATAATAAATCTCACAGCGGTCCAGTTCAATATGTCTTAACTCTTAAAACATATCAACATATCAACTAGAAGTTTCCACTTCTATGATCAAGACAAATCATCTTAGTTGACATGTTATAGTCTTCGCAAATGAAATGCCCAATTTCATCACCGACTACGAACTATAAATTTTGAGTTTACAAAGAACTTGTGATTTACATCTTCTGTGACTTTTCACATAAATCACATACAATGCATCTCATGGACTATATGATAATGTCCCATATTCATGTTACCATTATTTTAGATAATAATAAAATAATTTTATCAAACACAATATTAAGTCATACATCATGTCATACAATACACAATGTCATACATAATATCATACATAGCATCATACAATAGGATTTAAGGGCACTAATCCTAACAATCTCCCACTTGCCCTAAAGACTATTGTGCACTAATCTAACTCCCATTCCCTCCAAATGTGACTCGAAAGTCCTTTGAGGTAAGGCTTTGGTAAAAGGATCTGCTAGATTATTTGCACTTTCAATCTTTGCTACCACAACATCTCCACGAGTAACAATGTCTCGAATGATATGGTACTTCCTCTCAATGTGCTTTCCTTTCTTGTGATTCCTTGGATCTTTGGATTGTGCAACCGCTCCACTATTGTCGCAAAACAATGTGATGGGAAGTTGCTCCATTCTTACAACACCAAGATCAGAAAGGAATTTCTTGAGCCAAACAGCCTCCTTTGCTGCTTCACAAGCAGCAACGTACTCGGCTTCCATGGTGGAGTCCGCAATACAAGATTGCTTAACACTCCTCCAACTTATGGCTCCACCTCCCAAGGTGAAAACACATCCTGAAGTGGATTTTCTGAAATCTAGATCTGACTGAAAGTCTGAATCTGTATAGCCAATGGGAATCAAATCCTCACTATGGTAAACAAGCATATAATCTCTCGTTCTCCTAAGATACTTGAGAATATGCTTTACAGCTTGCCAATGTTTTGGTCCTGGATTTGATTGATATCGGCTGACCATGCCAACTGAATAACAAATATCTGGTCTAGTACAAAGCATGGCATACATGAGACTTCCCACTGCAGAAGCATAAGGAACTTGTCTCATCATATTTTCTTCCTCTTGAGTCTTAGGCCTTTGGTCATCAGACAGAGGAACTCCATGTCTAAAAGGAAGCAATCCTTTCTTGGAGTTTTGCATGCTAAACCGTTCTAGAACCTTATCTATATATCCAGCTTGTGATAAGCCTAACATCTTATTCTTGCGATCTCGCCAAAGCTTGATCCCTAGAATAAAGTTAGCCTCACCCAAGTCCTTCATATCAAATTGGCTTGACAACCAAACTTTAACCGATGACATTACCCCTACATCATTCCCAATGAGTAGAATATCATCAACATAAAGCACTAGGAACATTACTACTTTGTCTCGATGTCTTTTGTACACACATGGTTCATCAAGATTTTGTTCAAAACCAAATGACTTGATTGCTTGATCAAATCTGATGTTCCATGACCTAGATGCTTGTTTAAGTCCATAAATGGACCTATTCAACTTGCATACCATATGCTCTTGGTTCTTTGCTATGAAACCTTCTGGTTGCAACATGTATATTTCTTCTTCAAGATTGCCATTAAGAAATGCAGTCTTGACATCCATTTGCCAAATCTCATAATCATAATGAGCAGCAATGGATAAGAGAATTCTGATAGATTTAAGCATGGCTACTGGCGAAAAAGTTTCATCATAATCAATACCTTCTTTTTGTGTATACCCTTTCGCCACTAGTCTTGCTTTAAAGGTTTCAACCTTTCCATCTATCCCTCTCTTCCTCTTGTAAACCCATTTGCAACCAACAGGTTTAATGCCGTTAGGCGCCTTTACAAGATCCCATACATGATTTGAATTCATAGAATCCAATTCAGATTCCATAGCTTGGACCCAATGATGTGCATCTATATCATTCATTGCTTCATCATAAGTGTAAGGATCCGATTCAGCCTCTTCTGAGATAGCCTCAAAAGTTTCTCCCAAACCTATGAATCTTATAGGAGGCCGAACAATTCTCCCACTACGACGAGGCACCTGTGCACTAGACATCTCATGAGTAATATCTTGTGGTGTATCTAATACAGTCACATCATCCCTAGTTTCATCAATTGGTTGGTCAACTACAGGTTCATTCATTTCAGCCAAGACAACTCTACTTCTAGGAGTAAAATTATTCATATAGTCATTTTCCAAGAATTTGGCATTTGTGCTAACAAACACTTTATTATCCTTATGACTATAGAATAAACCTCCAACTGTTCCTTTTGGATACCCTACAAAAAATACCACTTCTGTTTTAGACTGTAACTTGTCAGACTTTCCTTTCAACACATGTGCTGGACAACCCCAAATGTGGAGATGTCTCATACTAGGCTTACGCCCATTCCACAACTCTACAGGTGTTTTAGGAATAGACTTCGAAGGTACTAAATTCAGAAGATACATTGCAGTATTTAAGGCATATCCCCAAAAAGAAATTGGTAGAGTCGAATAACTCAACATGGACCTAACCATATCTAAAAGAGTCCTATTCCTTCTTTCTGCTACACCATTTTGTTGTGGAGTTCCAGGTGCAGTCAATTGGGATATGATCCCATTTTCAGTCAAGTAATTCTTGAAATCACCAAGAAGGTATTCGCCACCTCGATCAGATCGAATGACCTTTATGTGTTTACCCAATTGATTTTCAACTTCAGCCCTAAACTCTTTGAACTTTTCAAAGGCTTCGGACTTTCGTTTCATTAGGTACACATAACCAAATCTAGAGTAATCATCAGTGAAAGTAATGAAATACTCATAGCCACCTCTTGCTTGGATTGACATAGGACCACATACATCTGAATGTACTAGTTCTAGCAAATCTTGGGCTCTTCTACCCTTTGCATTAAAAGGTCGTTTGGTCATCTTACCTTCCAAACAAGATTCGCAAACTGGAAAACCATCAAAGTCCATGGGCTGTAAAAGTCCATCTTTGATTAGTCTTTGAATCCTACTTGAATTAATATGACCTAAACGCAAGTGCCATAGATATGCATCACTAGTAGAAGGAAACTTTCTCTTTAATGATTTCACATGAGAGTTACTATCTAATTCAGAATTGTATAATTCATACTTATCAGGAGTTAAAATGTAAAGATCATCCACAATATTGCCAGAACAGATAAACACTTTATCCTTCTTTATTACAACATTGTCTTTCAGGATAATACAATATCCATGTTTACCTAAGTAAGTTGCAGAAATTAAGTTCCTACGAACATTAGGTACATACAAACAGTCTTCCAATATTAAAACTCTAGATTTAAAACACAAATTAAACACTCCAACAGCTTCAACCGGAATCTTGCTCCCATCAGCCAAAGTAAGAAATAGTTCTCCCTCATTCAACTTTCTGGTCTCCTGGAACCCCTGCAAAGAATTGCAGATATGATTAGTACAACCTGAATCCACACACCAGGAATCTGTTGGATTCTGTACCAAACATATTTCAAGAAGAAATGAACTTTTCATACCTTTATTCTTGGCAGCCTTGAATATTGGACAATTCCTCTTCCAATGTCCTTTCTCACCACAATGGAAACACTTTCCTTTGGTTTTCTTTCCTTTGTTGGCAACCCCTAAGGCAATTTGTTTACCATCTTTCTTAGTGAAGTCCTTCTTCTTCTTCTTCTTACCCTTGCCTTTCGACTTAGGTTGAGAAGTAGAAGCTTCACCCATATAGGCTTCAACACTAGAAGTACCAAGGATGCCTTCCGCCGCCACTAACTCATTCATTAATTCAGACAAAGAATAAATCTTTTTGTTCATGTTATAATTGAGTCTGAATTCCTTGAATGATTCTGGTAGTGACTGGAGTATCATATCCACTTGGGATTCTCCATCAATGTCGGCACCTAAAACTTCCAATGTGTTCAGATTAGCAATCATCCTAAGACAATGCTCTCTCACTGAACTTCCTGCAGCCATTTTGGTATTATAAATTTGCCTCATGGTTTCTTGCCTTGCAGAACGGCCTTGCTCACCAAACATCTCCTTCAGACTATGCAGTATGTCCGAAGCAAATTCTACATCCTGCATTTGATGCTGTAGAACATTTGAGATAGATGCTAGGATGTAGCACTTGGCCATCTCATTAGATTTCTGCAAACGATCATATCGCTGTTTTTCCTCAAGAGGAGCATCTAATGAAGGAAAGTTAGGACATGGTTGAGTAAGCACATACTTGTGCTCTTCAGCAGTAAGAACAATGTCCAAATTTCTTTTCCAATCAACATAGTTGGATCCAGTCAGTTTGTTTTGGTTAAGAATAGAAACAAGTGGGCTAAATGATGCCATGACAAAATCTGAAAATAATAAACATGAATATAATAAGTAAATTGGACATTATCAATTTAGCATAAAAACATATAATATGGAACCTTAATAAAACCATAAAATAATATATGCAACGACAACCCAATCTCATATTCAATATCCCTCAGCATAGAGTGAATATAAAATACTATGATTGATTGAGAACTATTCTCATTATTAGTACTATCATGATAACTCTTATCAAACACTAATAATATGTCGTTTTACATTTAGCCTCTAAGTAATAATAGTAAGAACTCAGCATAGAGGATACTAAAATACTTAGTCTAGTGTATACCATTGTCTAGAATCATGTGTAACCACATCTCATCCCTTTAACAGGCTTATTTTGTAGTACCATGATAAAACACCCTCCGCATGGAATGCAAAGCTCGAAACTAAGACAAGGTGTTTATCAAACCACTATAAACCAAGAAATTCAATCTTGTAGGACCATGAAATAAATACTCTCCGCATGGAATGCTAAGCTCGAGGCAAAGACAAAGTATATATTTCACACTACTATGAACCAACAATGGAGGCCGTGAGATCCAACCATTGAATCTCTCTCCCACTAGATATTTTAAATTAAGGTTTTTAAAATCATGAATGATAATAATGCTAGACACGTTGGAAAAATAATCCTAATCTAATTAGGAATAAATTTCATTAAACTAGCATTAACGTATATAAATATATATAACGTAATAAAAACCTTTATTATATATAAAAATTTATATTATATTATAAATAATATAATATACAAATTATTATATATAATATATAATTATTACTTTACGTTATATATATATTATAATATACTATATATATATATATCATATATTATATTATATATAATATATATCATATATTATATTATATATAATATATATAGTTGTCAGGAAGTTAGTGCACGGATTCACTAACTTCCTCTCAGACTCACTTTTTCAATAGCAACAAAAGTGGTCAAACAATGCATTTAAGAATATGACACATCTTGTTGTAGATTAATATAATAAGTCAAAAACTTGAAACGGTATATTATATATCTTTGGCCATATATGCTTTCGCGTGAAATGATGAAAAACCTTTAGATAATTAACCGCCTGAACATGACAGTTATATTTGAATTGATTATGGCATATGAACATCACGGAATCATATTCATGAAAATCAAAATCATGACACAACATCATAATTTGATGCAGAAAATTGAAACACAATGATAACAGTTTTTCTTAAATTCTAAAATTTAATCACACACTATACAATCATGATATGAAAACCTGGCTCTGATACCAATTGAAGGAAAAATTCTGGTTTTGCATCTCATGCAAAACCCACAGCGGAAGCGACGAACTAGGGTCTATTTCATTCATGATTGATAACGTGCACAACATAAATTTCAGAATTTAAGAACAAGATAGCGTACCTTGGTGTGGAGAAATTCAAAACGAAGATTAGAAGCACTTGGGAACACTTTTAATCTTCACTCCAATTCCAGTTTACGCCCAAGATGTGTGGTCTCTCAATCAGTTTTTCAAAGGGAGAATGAAAGTGTGTCTCACACTCTCTCACACACCGTTTCTTTTTCTTTTCTAATCTTATCTAATAAAAATTCTGTATGTTTCTCCCTTTATAATTAACTGATTATCTAATTGGGTTGGCCTATTGGGCCTTTCCAATTGGGCTTTAGTGTGTGGCTTGGAGTGGGACCAAAATGGACCAATAAGACACTAGCTCCAATGGGCCTTGGGCTTTTCCGTCAACTATTGACAAGTCCAAAGTTACCATTAATTATATTTAATACCACTATATAAATATAATTGCACTCTAGGCCTTATTAATATATTATATCCCAAGACTTTATTATACACGTAACCCCTTCATAAAATATTCGTAGTAACACAAAGTCATAAACGTAGACTGCCACTTTGTAAATTACTACATCTTATCCTTGAGTACCCGGTTTAATTCTTTAAAGTTATTCATTATATATTTATGAAATCCAATTTCATAAATATATACTTTAGCAATTTCTTACTAAAGTGGTTAGGCCTAACTCTCTGAATAACTGAAACCATTAAACTTATCTCAAGGGAATATTTTATATCTCTATTAAGAGACTATGAATTCCATATTAAGAATATATGTTCCATCAACACTAAATGTGGCTGCCCAACATACTGAGATTTTGACCGTCACTTTAGGTCTCACTCCTGATATATCAAAGCAACCTACACTTCATGATCAGGTCCATTATTCTCTCAGGATTAAGAGTTCATGCAAATAGAAGTCGTGAGATTTATTATTCATTTGACAGTCGTTAGGAGAATAATAAATCTCACAGCGGTCCAGTTCAATATGTCTTAACTCTTAAAACATATCAACATATCAACTAGAAGTTTCCACTTCTATGATCAAGACAAATCATCTTAGTTGACATGTTATAGTCTTCGCAAATGAAATGCCCAATTTCATCACCGACTACGAACTATAAATTTTGAGTTTACAAAGAACTTGTGATTTACATCTTCTGTGACTTTTCACATAAATCACATACAATGCATCTCATGGACTATATGATAATGTCCCATATTCATGTTACCATTATTTTAGATAATAATAAAATAATTTTATCAAACACAATATTAAGTCATACATCATGTCATACAATACACAATGTCATACATAATATCATACATAGCATCATACAATAGGATTTAAGGGCACTAATCCTAACAGCTACTACCTCTGCCAAGTCTCATTGTAGTCTAATTGCAATGTGTAAAGAAAAAAAAAAGACTTAACCAAATCTATTTATTCCTGATACTCAGTACATTGAATTTATCCTTTCTGTTACTTGTTCTGCATTTTACAAACTATCCTTTATTGTTTTTTTTTTTTCTCATCAACCTTTCTGCTTTTTGAAACTACCTCTTGCATTATTGATTGACATCTTAATTCTTTTTATTAACAATAATTTCTCATTGGCATTTCTTTATTAAAATTTCATCTTTCTCCCTTCATTTGATTCTTGGAATATTAAACATCTTGTCAAGCACTACAGCAATGACTAGAGCTTCTTTCACTTCAAACACCGCACGTACATAAGTTCCATGGACTGTAACTCTGCCCTAACGTAACTACTGAATAAAAGAATTGCCAGCTGCAGCTAGAAAAGTTTGTATAGCTCTCTAACATACTCTTAGCAAGACATTTTGGCCTTGAAGTTGTGTGGAGAATTGTTGATCTTAAAAGATTGTTAAATTATTATCTCCTTATGATAGGGAAAAAAAATCTAATTGTTGTGTATTTTGTTTCAGGTAGTCCGTAAAAATTTATGAACTTTATATATTATTTAAGAGTACCTTGTGATCCAAGTTTTGAAGTTAATTATTAATACCACTAGTAAAATTTCTGTTACTTGTCTTAATGACTCAAACTAGTAAGCTTCACAACCACGTAGTATTACAACATTGTTCCATGAATTGAAAAACTTCTGAGCTCAAAGACACCACTCTAAAGAACTTACCTAGCCAGAAAAATTCAAGACACCAATGTAGAGATGTTAGTGCTTTGAATCATAAAAAGAGAAGTAAATCTTTTAAGAACGCAAAGTACAATCAATATAAATTGAAAAATGACAGGCATTGGTTGTTTCCCAAGCAACATGTTAGTTTATATCTGTCACACACTTCCCTATATAATCAAAGTTCTTTTTGAGATATTTACAAAGTCATAGCAACCAAAGTAGAGAAAGGGATCTAATGATGTTCTTAGTTTCTTATATGCATAATGGTCTTCTAACTTCTAGAGATGAACTGCTCTTGCAATGACTTTGCACTAAGTTGTCATGGGAGCTCACAGTTTAAATGTTTAGGGGGATTGGCTATCCTTCCCTGTGGCCGTCCAAGGATTGTCTGGAGCCACTTGATGTCAGCAACAATTTCACCTTTAAAGTAATAGATGGAATTCTATCAGGTAATATCACAATTTCCTTTGGAAAAAACATTGCACCATTGTTCCCATTAAGAAAATGGTACTTTTAGTTCCTGAAAGCATTAATATATATATTTTTTTAAGTTGCAGTAACATAGTTAGCATTAATGGAAAATGGAATAACCAATGTTTAAAATATATATATATATATATATATATATATATATATATATATATATATTTTTTTTTTTTCTTTTCTTTTCAGATTTCAGCAAAATTTTCAAATTCAAGTTTGTTCACTTGGGAGGTGATGAGGTTAATACAAGTAAGTTCAATGATCTTTCATATATATATATATATATATATATATATATATATATATATATATAATTAATTAATGTTTATTGCTGTTATGAATATTTCCTATTAGTCTCTACTGATTAGTTTAGATAACAGGATTTATTTTAATGACCTTGGAAATTATAGAAGAGATGGAGTTTTTTTCCTTTTGCTTCATCTTGTATTTTTGGGGGTGGGGAAAGGGGTGAAGCAATGGGGATATATCCTCGCCCATGCACACACACACTGGGTGAACCTGTGAAAATCATGTGGAGCTGGTTCCTTTGGGGAATAGTCAAACTAAGGACCTCTGCTTTATGAGGCATGGTAGTCGGCAAAACTTGCTTAACCCTTAGTATTCAAGTTTTCAGTTGATGAAGGCATATGGCCAAGTTGGGAATTTTCTCTTGGTTTGGATGATCGAATAACTGTTTGGATGCAACAACCAAAGAATACTATAAATGGTGTCATGGACATCAAGGAAAACATAAAACTAGACCATGAAGTATCAAAGATATATGAGGCTGTCTTTTTAAATGAAAAAGGGACGTCTTAGAAATGTGATCCATAAGTTGTAAATGACTAATCTATTTAACATTTCCTTGGTTTCTCTCCATTAGGATAAATTTTAAGAATCCACAACTTAATCATTTCTTTATTGGTATATGCCTTTTGTAGATGATATATTTTTAATGGATGAAATATTTGAAGGTAATTTGAAGCTGGAACTTTATCATGACACCCTAGAATCTAAAGGTTTTCGGTTAAGTGGGACTAAAACAAAGTAGATGGAACGTAAGTTTAGTAAGAGTAGAACAAAAATGAAGGGGCTGTAAGACTTGATGGTCAACAGATAACAAAGAGCGAAATTTTTTGATATCTTGATCAATAATCCAGAAAGATAGAGTAATCAAAGAGGATGTGAAACATAGGATGAGAGTAGGGTGGATGAAGTGGGGAAGCGAATTAAGAATATTGTGTGATTGTAGAATATCGACTAAGTTTAAGGGAAAACTTTTTAGGATTGCCATAAAACCAGATATGCTCTTTGCATTGAATGTTGGGTTATTTAGAAGCAACATATTCATAAAATGAGTGTAAACGTATGAGAATCTTAAGATGGATATGTGGAAATGCAATGAACGATATGATTCATAATGTGGAAGTTCTCTTACAGATAGGGATGACTCTTATTGATGAAAAGATGAGTGAGAGTTGCTTGAGATGGTTTGTTTATGTTTAGATGAGAGCAATTAATACACCAATGAGAAAAGAGTAATTTAATTCTTTTTTATTTAATAATTATGTAGTGCTATTTAATTAATAGTAAATAAAAAAATTAACACAAAGGATCAACAAAGTACAAGAATATTAAGTGGAAGATCTAAGAGAAGCTAGGAACTCAAAAATGGAGGAACATTGTGCTGAACCTCAAACTCTGGATCAATCAAAAAGAGTGCGCAGACGAACGAAGGTTCCGCTCCTTCTGAACAATCCACATTAAACAACCCAACGCCAAATTCCAAAAGTTTGAGCCATGATTCTCTAGCCAATTTCTCCAACAGAACATTAAACTCGCAACAGACCCCGACATGATCCAGTGAATTCCAAATATCTGAAGTACATCTCGCCACAGAGAAAAAACAACATTGTAGTGAATGAAAAGGTGACCCATTGTTTCCCATTTGTTCGACAAATACAATACGAATTCATCAAAGACAAATCCCTCTTCAAGTTAAGGGAATCTAAAAAGATAGAAGTAGTAAAAAAGGATATGCCAACTACGGAAGTAACAAAGTGTATGACTTTAGATATAATAGAATGTTTGATTAGATTTAGCCGAACCTAAGAACCAACATTTAGGGTTTGCTTAGAATCAACACTAAGCAGAAAAACATAGGAATCAACACCTAAGTTGCTAGGAATTATCACTATTAGGAAGATAATGCCTTAGGACGACTCCAATTAAGTATGTAATATAATATATAGGGACACCACTTAACCCAAAAGATTAAGCTAATGATTTTGGGCCCAATTATATTATATTGACCACTCACTATTGTCATTAGTATCCCATGTAACTTAATTAATCGCACCATTCACACATGAATGTTCCAACAAATCTCCCCTTATGTGTAAGCCTTCTACCAAGTCACTTGTGGCATTTCAATTACTCTTCCCCTTGAACTAGAGTCTTTTTATTAACAATCCTAGTGTCATTCATTACCATCAACAATAGAGAGCCCGTTACTCAACCATAGGTGGAGTGAATAAGACAGTTTTCCATCTTCTACTTGATGGGATTGGGTTCCACTAATGAACACTTGCCTAGTTGAACCTAGCTCTGATACCACTTGTTGGGGGAGATAACTCATTGGGGAAACTCTAATTGAGGGGTAAATGTAATACATAGGGACAGCACTTGGTCCAAAAGTTGAATGTTGGGGAAAGAAGACTCTAATTGAGAGGTTAATCTGCTTTTGTTGTTATTATAAGGACATCACTAGTCCCAACATTAAGAGATTAATATAACATATAAGGACATCACTAGTCCCAAAAGTTTAACCTTATGAGTTTGGGCCTAATTATTTTATATGAACCACTTACTTTTGTTATTATTATTCAATGCAGGATTTTACTCACACATGTATACCCAAAAATTTTCCCCTCACATGTGAGTTATTGCCTCTTTATGGCTTTGAAACCTCTTTGTGGGTCTTGAAAAAATCCTATTAGCTCTCCCTTGCCTATGTGTTTTTTTCTTCATCAGAACATCATCCATGGGCCTTTCGTGTGTTGTCCATGGAAACCATTTCTTAACCCCATATGCTCATCAATGGGAACCCTGCATAGCCATGTCCACAGGTACCTTGTACACACTGTTCTTTGATCTAGCGCCATTGTCAACTACTTTGTTCGGCTTTTTCCAAGATCATCTAGTTTTATGGGCTTCCCTCATTCGATACACATTTGTGTGGGCTCTAAGTACACACATCTTGTTCCCCTCCAACAGTAAAAGGGACCCTGCATACTTCGACACCTTGCTGTACGCTACCATTTGCTATGGTACCACTTGTTTGGGAGATAAAACCTTGGGGAGAATCCAATTTAGGAATTAGTATAACATACAGGGAGACCACTAAAAGGCTTAAATTAATAAGTTTAGGTCTAATTTTATTATATTAACCGTTCACTCTTGTCATTAGTGTTTCATGTGGGACTTCAACATTTAACTAACCATACCACTCACACATAAATACTCTAACAATCACGCAACAGTTGGAAAAATTCCAAGACAAAATTTTATTCACCAAGGTCTGTGATGTAGGACAACCTAGGCTTCCCACCTAGATTAGTTCTACCGAAGAACCTTAGGCTTCCCACCTAAGGTGTTTGGAATCACCACTAAACAAATCAATGCAAATAATCTCAATAATAATAATAATAATAGTATGTAAAATACAAAAGAAACCATCTGGAGCTTTATATATAGCTTCAGGAATCACAATGATAAAGATAAAACTCTCTTAAACAAATCCTAAACAACCTCAAATATTAATACGATAATCCTAACAATCTCAAATACTAAAGATAAACCCAAATAAAGATAACATAAATGATAAAGATAATCTTCACAGATGTGCTATCATGTGGTGTCCGCACCAACTCCCCTGGGGTGGGAAGAACTCGACCCCGTCGAGTAAAGCTCATAAGGATCAAGTTACATTAGAATAAGCTCCATCAAGCCACAAGCTCACTAGGTTAGCATAGTGCCTCCGTTGACGCTCATATGTGCAAGTGATAGGAGGTAGAGATGAGGTGGTAGCAAGTGTATCCAAGTAAGCCTTCAAGAAGCGCAAAACTATTCCATTTCTAGTGAAAAGAGACTGCTCATCCAAAATAACATCAATCCTATCTTTATGTGCCTTTTGGAAACAAGATGGTGTAGGGCTAGGGACAGGGTTAGCCAAAGAAGAAGAGGGTGGATCATCAAAAGGGTCATAAGGAATAACTGCTGGACCTTTAAAAGCAATTAAATCAGCAATATTAAAAGTAGAACTAATACCATAATCTGAAGTTATATCAATCACATAAGCATTAGATCCAAGTTTCTTTAATACCTTGAATGGGCTAGCATTGCGGGCCTACAGTTTCTTAACGGTTCCTGAAGGATATTGTTCATTAACGGTTCCTGAAGGATATTGTTCAGGCCTGATATGAATCATAACATAATCTCCTACATCAAAGTCTGAATGACATCGATATAAATCAACCTGAGTCTTATACTTAAGATTATTAGCATGAATTCGTTTGTTGATCTCTTTATGCAGCTTATGCATGTGACTAGCAAACTCTAATGCAGACACATAAACCCTATCATGTGAGGACATGGGGAGAAGGTCTAAAGGTCTCCTAGGTGGATAATCATAAACAACTTCAAATGGACTCATACCTATGGACCTATTGACTGAGTTATTGTATGCAAATTAGGCTACAAGGAGTATAGATTCCCAAGTCCTACCATTCTCACCTATGAGACACCTCAAAAGATTTCCTAGACTCCTATCGACAACCTTAGTTAACCATTAGTTTGAGGATGGTATACTGTGGAGAATTTCAACTTTGTTCCCATCGTGTGCCAAAGGGCCTTCCAAAAATAGCTCATGAATTTAACATCCCTATCAGACACAATTTTTTTAGGTAACCCACACAACTTAACAATCTCATCAAAGAAATCTTGGCTACCTTGGATGCATCAGATGTCTTAGAGCATGGAAGAAAGTGAGCCATCTTAGAAAACCGGTCTACCACTACAAGAATGAAATCAAACTTCCTAAGGGTACGAGGGAGACCTAGTATAAAATACATGCTAATATCCTCCCAAGGACGGTGTGGAACTGGTAGAGGAGTGTAAAGGCTAGTATTTTGCTTGCAATGCTTAGCTAGTTGACACTGATGACATTGACCAATTATCTTAGCAACATCCCTCTTAAGACTTAGCCAATAGAACAACTGCTCTACCTCTTCAATTGTCTTATCACGTCCAAAATGTCCTGAAAGTTCTCCCACGTGCACTTACCAAACCAAAAAGTCTTTAACTGATGTGCAGGGGATACAAAGTTTAATGGCTTTAAACAAGTAGCCATCTCGAAGAAGATGCTTAGTCCTAAGTGTAGTGTACACTTCTCCAAAATCTGGGCAAGATTCATACTCCTCTTGCAACTTCTCAAACCCTATGACTTTTTTGCTCATCGCAAAAAGTAAGGTGACTCGACGACTCAAAGCGTCAGTTACCTTATTCTCAATACCAGATTTATGTCTCAAAACAAAAGAGAATCTTTGTAAATACTCAACCCAAGGGACATGACGAGCATTTAATTTCTTTTGGGAGTTGATGTGGTGGAGAGCATCATGATCAGAATAAATGACAAACTCATGGGGTGTCAAATTTTGGCTCCAATATCTTAAAGCTTGAACCACAACATAGAGTTCTTTGTCATATGTTGAATACTTCTTCTTAGCCTCATTTAATTTCTCACTAAAGTAAGCTATTGGGTGAAAATCTTGGCTAAGAACTCCTCCTATGCCTACACCAGACGCATCACATTCAACTTCAAAGACCTTATCAAAGTCTGGTAGGCGCATCACCGGTGCTTCTGTCATCTTCTTCTTGATTTCTTGAAATGCTTTACCAGCAGCATTTGACCATTGGAATTCGCCTTGCTTCATACAATCAGTGATTGGTGCCATGATTGTACTAAATCCACGTATGAAGCGACGATAGAAAGTTGCAAGTCCATGAAAACTACGAACCTCATGAATGTTCTTGGGCTTGAGCCAATCCACTATGGCCTTGACTTTTTGTGGGTCAGCAGAAACTCCTTTAGATGAGACCACAAAGCCTAAGAAAATGACACTATCAGTGAAGAAAGAGCATTTCTTGAGGTTGGCATACAAGTTTTCTTTCCTCAAGGTGGAACAAACTTGTTGAAGATGGTCTAAATGTTGCTTCTTTGATTTACTATAAATGAGGATGTCATCAAAGTACACTACCACAAATTTGCCCATGAAAGGCCTTAGTACTTGTGTCATCATTCTCATAAAAGTACTAGGAGCATTTGATAGACCAAAGGGCACCACAAGCCACTCATATAGACCATCCTTTGTCTTAAAAGCAGTCTTCCATTCATCACCTGGGCGGATCCGAATCTGGTGGTATCCACTTTTCAATCAATCTTCGAAAAGATTGTGGCTCTTGACATCATATCAAACATATCATCTAACCTAGGGATAGGAAAACGATACTTCATAGTAATCTTATTGATAGTGCGACTATCCACACACATTTTCCAAGATCCATCTTTTTTTGGGGTCAAAAGTGCAGGGACTACACATGGGCTTAAGCTTTCACGCACAAATCCTTTGTGCAAGAGCTCATCCACTTGTCTAGCCATTTCATCATGTTGAGGAGGGCTCATTCTATAGTGGGGCAAATTTGGAAGTGCTGCTCCTGGGACAAGATCTATGGTGTGTTGAATATCACACATAGGAGGCAATTGATTTGGGAGCTCCTTAGGGAAAACGTCTTGGAACTCTTGAAGCATTGACCGTACTTCTTTTCTTGGTTCTTGAAAGCTATCTAGTGCAACTTCCTTAACAACTAAAGCAAAGATGATGGAGTCTTGATTGACAGCTCTTTCAAGTTCTTTTGGATTGATGAGGTTCATACTTTGCCTTTTGGACTATTTTTTAGCCTTACTTGCACTAACAAACTTAGTTTTGATTGGGTTAAGCTTAATCCTTTGTCCATTGTGCATGAAAGAACAAGAGTTCGAGCGACCATAAAGAGTAACATCTAAATCATAAAGCCATGGTTGTCCCAAAATTATGTGTCCTACATCCATTGGAATCACATCACATGAAATCTGAGCCTTGTATGAGAGGATATGAATAGGAACAAGACATCTTTCCTTGATGGTGATAGATGAATCATCTACCCAAGAAACCTTATAGGGTTTAGAATGGGCAACTATCTTCAAACCTAAGAGAGAGACAAGTTTAGAAGAAACTGCATTAATGCAACTTCCACTGTCAATGATAACCTTGCAATTTGTGGTCTCACACTTGACAAAGGTTTGGAAGATAGTATTTCTTTTCCAATCGTCACTATCTTTGGATTGTGCTAAAGTACACCTAACAACACTCATTATAGGAGTATCAAGACTACCCTCACTGAGATTATCAAAAGATTGTAGGGCTCTAATGCAAGCTAATTTGGTGGAATCATCTTCTCCTATTTCTACGATGTCTTCAATGTTAGGCTTATAAACTACTTCTTCTACCTCTTCCTCTCCATCCAATTCTTCAATCAACAAAATCTAATTAGGACATTGGGCAGCCATATGACCAAAGCCTTGACACTTAAAACACCCGATTCTAGACCAAAGCCTTGACACTTAAAACACTGGATTCTAGAATTGGGCCTAACATTGAATGCAACATTCATCACTCTCATCCCTAAAAAAAATCTAGCAATTGAAGTCAAGGATTTTCGCCCATTAGTCTTGTTGGGGGGGTTTATAAAATCATTGCTAAGGTCTTAGCCACCAGACTTTGCACGGTCATGGAAGATATAATTTCTTCTTCTCAAAATGCTTTTGTAAGGAACAGACAGATTCTTGACCCTGTGCTTATTGCTAATGCATGCCTCGATAGTAGAGTGAAACTGGTTTGCTAGGGTTACTTTGCAAATTAGATGTTGAGAAAGCTTTTGATCATGTCAACTGGGGTTTTCTTATGCACTTACTAGAACAGAGTGGGTTCTCTGCTAAATGGAGGCAGTGGATTTTCTTTTGTATATTTACAGTTCGCTTCTCTATTTTGATAAATGACACTTTTTGTGGGTTTTTTGCGAGCTCTAGGGGGTTGAGACAAGGTGACCCATTGTCCCCTTTGTTGTTTGTCTTGGTGATGGAAGCCCTTGGGAGAATGTTGGATAAAGCTATCCATGATGGTCACATGTCAGGCTTTGGTGTAGGTCGTTTAAAGGGAAGATCTTTGGAGGAGTCACATCTGCACTTTTCAGATGACACTTTAATTTTTTGTGATGCTGATTTGGATTAGGATTTGTTTCTTCGTATGATTCTCATTTGGTTTGAGGTGGTTTCTGGTCTAAAGATAAATTTGGGCAAGTCAGAGCTGGATCCTGTTGGTATGGTGCATAATCTTGACTTATTGTTGAATGTCCTTGGTTGTAAACAAGGTACCCTTCCAATGAAATATTTAGGCCTTCCTTTGGGAGCTAATTGCAAGGATAAGACAATTTGGAACCCAATTCTGGAGAAGATAGAACGGAGATTAGCAAGATGGAAAAGTTTGTACTTATCCAAGGGAGGTAAAGTCACTTTAATTAAAAGCACTCTACTCTAATTTACCGACTTATTTTCTATCTTTATTTCCTATTCCTACTTCTGTGGCTAACTGAATTGAGAAACTTTAGAGTGATTTCTTATGGGGTGGCATTGGTGATGAACCAAAAATCCATTTGGTTAAATGGGCTACTGTTTGCACTCCCATTGCTTCGGGTGGTTTAGGGATAAGAAAGGTAAGACTTTTTAATGAAGGTCTGCTTGGGAAGTGGCTATGGAGATTTGGGATAGGGAGGGCTGCCCTTTGGAGGCAAGTGATAGCGTGAAATATGGCTATAGATGGGGTAGTTGGTGTACTAGGCCTACTAATGGTCCATATGGTGTTGGCTTGTGGAAAAATATTAGTCGGGGATGACCTTCTTTCTCTCGCCACATTCTATATGATATTGGGATGGGTTTAGGGTGAAATTTTGGCAAGACCATTGGTATGGTGAAACATCTCTTGCAGTCAGCTATCCTGAGTTGTTTAGATTTTGCAGAGATCAAGAGGTTACTGTGGCTGAGGTTATGAAGTTTGATAATGGAATCCTGATTTGAGATATAAGTTTCTTTAGGAGCGTGCATGCTCGGGAACTAAAGGCACCGACCGGTTTCATGGACACCATATATGGTGCGTCGGTGAGAGGGCTTGGTGAGGATAAGATGTGTTGGATATTTGATAGAGAGAAGGGTTTCACGGTTAAGGATTATTACAATCTCTTAGTGGGCTTTAATGACTATTGCTTTCCTTGGAAAAGCATTTGGAAGCAGAAGATTCCTTCTCGAGTATCTTTCTTTGTTTGGACTGCTGCTTTAGGGAAATGCTTAACGATTGATAATCTACGAAGAAGGAAGGTTTGGATATTGGACTGGTGCTATATGTGCAAGTGTAATGGTGAATGTTGATCATCTTTTTCTTCATTGTCCGGTTGCAATGGATATGTGGGCTATGGCGTTTGGGTTGTTTGGAGTGAGTTGGGTTATGCCGCAATCTGTAGTGGGGCTTCTAGCATGTTGGCAAGGCAGTTTTAGCCGCCATTGAAATGGGTATATATGGCTTATGATTCCCCATTGCTTATTGTGGTGCCTTTGGAGGGAGAGAAATAGTCGGTGCTTTGAAGATAAGGAGAGATCCATATCAGACTTAAAGCTATTTTTCTTTAGAACTTTAATGGATTGGTTGGCTGCCTTGCGGAACCAATCTTTTTCATCTTTTCTTGATTTCTTAGATTCTTGTTTTTGTTCTTAATTGTTTGACCTCTTGTACACTCCCTATGTACTAGGGTGTTCCACCTTTTTGAGATCAATAAACTTTTACTTACCAAAAAAAAAAGAATTGGGCCTAAATATCTCTCTAACCACACTCTTCCCTTTGTATTCTGGGCGCAAGGGCCTATTGATGGGATTGGGTCTATTCTGAGGACCTTGTTGGTATCTACCTTGAGGATTGTCTTCTATGTGCAAGTGTCTATAGTTGGGATAAGCCTATTTTGGGCACCTTGGAGGTACCTACCTTGGGGACCTTCAAAATTGTTGTGAGGCAACATGAGATTGTCAAATCTCCTTCCACCTTGGGGCCTAGGGATCAGCTCTAAATCTTGCACTAAGGTATAAGCATCATCAAGAGTTGAGATCTGTCGGGCCATCAATTCTCTTTGAAGATCATAATTGATACCTTTCCTAAACCTACTAAAGGTAATTGGCTCATCTTCAGTTGCATTGCTATGTATCCTGTACTCTTCAAATTTTCTACATACTCAGTAGTAGACCTATTGTCTTGTCTCAAATAATGCCATTGATCCAACAAGTTGCCTTGATGAGATACTGGAAAGTAATTTTCATTGAACTTTGCCTTTATTTCCCAAAGAGTTAGGGTGGTTGGCGGGTCTTACGAAGGTGGTTGACAACACTATCCCATTGGAGTTTTGCTCTTCCTACAAGTTTCATTTTGGCAAACCTAACCTTTTTGTCTTCAGAGAAGTCATACCACTCAAAAAAATGCTCCTTCTCTTGCACCCAATCATTGTAGACTTAAGGGTTCCTAACACCATCGAAGGTAGGGGCCTCTACTCTGATATGCTTTGCTGAATTGTCTTCATTGTCTCTATGGTCTTACCTAGGATGAGGGCCATGTCTATTATTATTTCTTCCATAATGTGCATTATCCTCGTCATACCTAGCCTTTAAGTGGCCTAGACGGGCGGTATGCTCTGCAATGACTTGTCTTAATTCATCTTGGGGAGGAGGATCTATGTTCAGGTGGGATTGGGGACTAGAGTGAGATTCAGAACTAGACTCTGATTTGGAATTATACTGTTCTTCAGAACTAGTTACTAGATGACCACTACGCAAATGCATGCAAAGAAATCAACAAACTAATTCTAGCAAGTGAATAGTGAGGATAAAACTCAAGTTAAATTATATGTGAAGAAAAGTCATGAATTCCACAAGTTGTTGCATTCAAGCAGTACTGGCTTCAACAAGAATTAAATTAAGAAGGACCTAATTGTGACAATGTGATTAGGCTAGTTCAACTACTAATACTGAGAATTAATTACCTTAAAGGATTTTTGTTTTGTTTTGTTTTGTTTGTTTGTTTGTTTTTTTTTTTCTTTTTGGTGGCTAAAATAAAAAGCTGAAAGAAAATAAACCAGCAGCTAACATAACAAAGTCATGTGAAAGTTTAAGCAGAACAAATGGTAAAGGCAGTAGCATGTTATGAAGGTAAAGTTGAGGCACAGTAGACATATGATACTAAATTTGAAAGTGTATTTCAATTCATTAATATAGGAAAGTCCACACCTTGGTTTGGTTGACTTAACAACCTGGGCCTCACTGGACAGTGGGTCATAATACTAACAATGATGAAATTGGGCCTCACGTGTAGTGTAGTGGAAGTGGAAGAGACTTCTGCCTGCTTCTTGGATCTGATTTATTTATTTATTTTTTTTGCAAATACGATAAAGAAAGAACGATACTTAAAATTAAAATCTGCCAAGTTAAACGTTAAACACCTAAACTAGAGAAACTAGAGACAGAGGAAAACTAAAAGAGAAGAAGTGGCAGAGTAAGCACAAAACATTGTTGGAGTCGAAGGTGGAGATCGGAGCTGGTGAGGCAGATCTCAGTGTTTTGTGAAGTGGAATGGTGACGGCGTGTCGGCGGTGGTAGTTGGTGAAGACTTCTGTGGCGGGTGTGCAATGGTGTCATGCTGTTGGTGGGATTGGCGGCTTGGTGTGACTTTCAACTCTCTGTTCTCAATCTGGCAGGTTGAAGTTGTGGATCTGAATTTTTGGTGGAATTTATGTTCTCTGTTTCTGATCTGGTGGTAGTCCTCAGAGTTAGGCACGGATTGGGGTCATAGGTTTTGGGGGAGTAGTGGGCTTTTCTGTTGGTTTGGGATGAAGAATTCGTGTGGCCAAAGGGGATATATGGCACAGATTGGTTCTGGCTTTGGTTTGCAGATCTCGTGAGGTAAGAAATTGGGATGCTTTGGTTTGCAAATCTCGTGGGGTAAGTATTAGTAATGGCATGTCTGGTGGTGATTTTGTTTTCTGATGGTGAGTATGG
The DNA here is from genome assembly GCA_020976635.1 of Castanea crenata. Taxonomy (NCBI): domain Eukaryota; kingdom Viridiplantae; phylum Streptophyta; class Magnoliopsida; order Fagales; family Fagaceae; genus Castanea; species Castanea crenata. The sequence goes on from JAGHPS010000871.1 coordinate 23,742, forward strand.
ATGTGGGTTGTCAGTCGTGATTTTGGGTTGTTGAAAGGGGTGATCGGGTTGGGCTTTGATACCAAGTTGATGCAGGAAACTAGGCTTCCCACCTAGATTAGTTTGCCTAGAATATTTATTGGAGCCTCTTAAGTAGTTTTCATTGAGTACATCAATAAGAAGAATAATTTAAAAACAAAACATAATCCCACAAAATCTTCAATCAAGATAAAATTAATCAATGAAATTTCAAAGTTCAAGATTCAAATTAGAACTAATTTGGTGCTTCTTGTTATCTGCATTAATTCTTCCAGGGTAGGAAAGACTCAACCCCATTGAGTATAGCTTGGGTAGTAATTTTAATAGATTAGTTACTAGTTGCTGCAGCTCTTCTTTGGTGATCCAGGTACGGTC